>CABEEJ010001876.1:24757-66695 GCA_901482245.1 Timema douglasi
CCCCCCCTCTCTTGCCCCCGTCTCCTCGAGAGAGACCATATGCAATGTAACACCTGTGCTCTTAACATGTGAATTTGTGAGAATCGTAACCACTCACCACCTTTTTCCTAATTATGTTATAGTTTTTAAAGGAGAAGAATGATGAAAGTGAGTATACAGTCGTTAGTTAACCTATGGGAACAGGAAGATGAAGGGGAATAGTGTATGCCTGCCTATTGACTATTAGCAGCTCTTAGCTGACTAGTCATAGTAGGGTAGCATTTTATCGTTAACAACATGTTTTCCTTCTACACGTCCCCCTCTTCCCATCCAGGTGACATGAATTTAATTCACTTATTGGTAGGGATGAGGAAGGTAGAGTTGAAGAGAAATGTAGACGCATTTGTGTTAGAGAGAAAGAGAGTGGGTAAACACTCACAGTACACCCTGTTTGGTTTCGAGCACCGACCTCCCCGTCGCTGGAAGACCAAATTTGACGAGCTTGAACTTTAGTCCGCTTGCCCACTTGTGGAGGTTTGACACTAAATAAGACGATAGTATTGAAGCCCGTACCACTAATTCCGGCGTATTAATTAGGAGACTTGTCTGGAGAATATACATATAGGCTAAAACACTAATACCACGAGAGGGGTGGTCCGTCTCCAAATTACCATTGTTTCATTTTATGGTTGAAACTTTAATTATTAAACTGTATAGTTGTCCCACTTTCTCTTGAAAGTGGACAGCGCCTAGATCTCAGGCCGTATTCAGATACCACCCGCAAGACAAACTTGTGCGGAGAGTTACAGATCGTACAAGTTTACAGGGGACTCCCATTGTGCGATCTGGAGAATTGGGATACCCTCCACCCGCCGAGCAAATGTCGCTGGATGGCCTGACCTTCCTCAGGTGTAGAATGGACTATGTAAAAGAAAAACGACAGGTCCTGTCCTACCGCCTTCTTACAAGCTCTCAAAAGAAAATACCCCCATCTCACTCATTATTAACAACAATAAAAAGTTTGGGGTTAAAGTGCTAACCTCAAGATACAATATTCATGGGTTCAAACCCAGACGGGGTAAATTTATTTTTCTTGAGCGATAAAAACCCGTAGCACAACTTCTTTACAAGAGGAAGTAAAACCATCAATCCCATATCGATTGTGGCATGTAAAATAAACATGGAAAGGTATGTGACAATACCTTTCCCAAAACAAAAAAGCAGGTCCTTTCACTCTAGCTCTTAGAAATTCTCGTGTGTTGATATAATCAGTCGGTTCAGAAAGTGCTCGTTAGATAGCTCAAATAAATAAAATATAAAGCAATAGTAGAACACCATGCCGTTGGGCCAGTGACTAAGCGTCAAGCTCATCTAGTCTAATTTTCCGGTGAAAAGGAGGGAGGTCGAGGTTCAAATATTGGCCAACCGCACTGAAGGTGGTTTAAAAAATGTTTTTTAACTTTCCCTTCCCACAAATTTGGTTACATTTGATCTCAACTCTTCCTTTCTCATCCCTAGTGTACCGTAATTAACTTCGGATATCTCAGACGTATATATTAAAATTTTAATTGTAAATATTATTTTTCACATCCTCTCTCCATGCGATTGTGGGTGCGCTTCCTCTAAATTTACCCTCCCTTCTTATCCCTAGGATTAATCTGTTAATAGTTTTGGTGTGAAAAGTACAGATTTAAAAAAAAAACAGTTTAGTAGTATCACCATTTGGAGAACCTTTTAAAATTTCTATAAAAATAAAATGTAGATCAGCGAACATTCACCAAAGGTCACTAAATGTTACTTAATGTTGCCGACATTGACACCATCTGTCATCACCACAATGCACCATGATTTGACTTGGCGTATGACAGCGAAGAAAGTAGCTTTGATAGCGTTCTACACTGTCGGATAAGGTTCTTCCTATGTCGATACAACTATAGTTACGCCCGTGCATGTATGTGTGTCTAGAGTACATCCTGACTACGTGAAGGTGTGTGTGACGGAAGAACTCATTAAATGGTCAGTGGCGTCGCGTGAGACGTCTGATAAAAGGCTACAATACTTCACCCGTGGACGGGCAGTCTAATGGTTGTTCTCTGCACGCCATACACGGGGGTGGTGGGGTGGGGAGTTATAGGTGTGACATCTTAATTTTATAGCCAGCTCTGTAATTAAAGGATCTCAAAAAGCAGTAATTTAGAATGTCTTTATGATGACTTGTTCTTTTTCAGCCATTTTTGACACAACATGAAACCATATTGAAATTATTCTTTATTTTGTACTACGTCCTACTTACTACCTGTCCATGATACCCGCATTTTATACTGATAAGAGTAGGGATGAGTAAGACCGAATTTGGAGGAAACGTTTCCGCATCTGGGTTGAGAGAGAGGGAAAAACACCTCAGTACACCCGGGCCGGAATAGTCCCAACTTCGGCGTCAACCGCAAACCAGGCTAGACGAGACCTGACGTCTTTGTCCACGTAGCCTCCGGGGTGTGTATGACATCATCCAAAACAAAACTACCCCCTAGGTGGTATCAGGAATAACACACAGATAAATAACTAAGAAATGCATAATCACGTGAAACTAATAAATAAAAAATATGAACAATGAAATGGGAAGTTAAATAATTAAAAATTGATGCCAAAAGTACCTCTCATACCTAATGAGTGAATTACTCTTCATTGTTGCGTGATAATGTGGTTGGGGGATGAATTGTATCACCTATAAATAAATAACATTCTTTAAAATTCACCTTTATTATCATGTGACATCAAATTAATATAATTTGAGAATTACTTTTATGGGTAGATTGACGCTTTCCACTAGTGACTATATTCACTCCGTCGGTTATATCAGCACACTTCTTATAAATAAAATTAACATAAGACTATAAAAAACCCAAACTTGACCGCCAAGTATTTTTTTGACCGAACGGAGCGGGCTTATGTTTGAATGCAGTCGTTTGTTCTGCGATTACCGACATAGAGGTGGACCAATATATTTTAACTAGATTTGGCAGGGACATTCTTTGAACCTAGGCCATATGACCTAGACGTATTTTTTTTGTACTTATTACATTTATTGCGAGACTTAAAACGTCTTAAACAACGTAAGCGACGATTATTTTCAGTGAATATAATTTTATTTAATATTGATTGTAGTATTAATTGTTTTTGTCTAACTTGATCACCAAGGAATAATATCAACTTAAAGTCCAAGGAGAAATTATAGGAATTATTTTAACCTGAAATCCATAGAGAAGTATAAGACTGCAGTAAGAGCATGAGACAATTCTTAACATGATGTACTTAACATTTTTTAAACGGAGGGAGCAAGGTCTATTGCTCACAGAACTAATAGTTAATAACTGGTTAACTCGAATATGTGAGCACGCGGACTAAGGTGTCAACGATGTCTGGTTTTGTTTGCCAGAAACTGAGAGATTAAACTTTGAACTATAGAAGATGTTTTTCTTCTAAATAGTTATCAACTCTCCCACCACGAAAATACAGGAACATTATATTTAAAATGTTACCTTCCTCATCCTTACCCTAGTATATAAATACTCGGATAGCCCGGACGTATAGTTAGACGAGGTGAAATTAAATAATATATGTGTGATGTATATTTTAACAATCGGGAAAAGCTTGTTATTACTCGGTCAGTAATTTGTTGGCGTCTCGTCTGCTGTCAAGAAATGTAAAACTTAGAATATACAAAGCCATAATTTTACCGGTCGTTATCGATGGGTACGTAGCATGGCCTCTTACCCTAAATGACAAAAATAAATTTAGGGTGTTCGAACACAAGGTGCTTAGGAAGATATTTGGTCCAAAAATGGATGAAGATAGTGGTGAGTGGATGAGGTTACACAATGATGAGATGCATACCCTGTACTCATCACCAGACATTGTAAGGGCAATACAATCTCGCAGGTTACGGTGGGCAGGTCATGCAGCGTGAATGGGAGTATCTAGAACCGCGTTCAAGGTATTGAATGGCAAACCCAATGGGAAAAGACCACTGGGAAGACTCAGACGGGAGGATAACATTTGGATAGACCTGAGAGAGATAGGCTGTAATTAGATAGACTGGATAGAAATAGCTCAAGATAGGGATAGGTGGAGTAATTTTGTCAAAGTGGTAATGAGCTTTCGAGTTCCTAATGCCATGGAGTATGTAAGTATGTATGATGCATACAAAGAATCAATAAATAAATTAACTAGCCATTTGATATTCGAGCAAGTTTCTAAGGTATCTTACATTGATAACCATTTGACTACAAGGGAATGGCAACAGGCAAACTAAAAATGTAGAAAAATAGTGTGTGTTTTACAACAATTTTAGTAGCGTTAAGTGGTTTTCTAACATTTGGAAGTTTTAATAAAATTACCAAAATTAAATGTGAAGAGTAATACACAACTCATATTTTAATACTTCCGTGTATACAGAAACAAAATAAGTTTAACGACATCGCTAGAGATCATTTAAATGTTTAAAAGAGACTGAGAAACAGGTTTGAGGCCGTAGCTCTGTGAATTGAGTTGTGGGGGGATAGTATGGTTATTTTATGACTAGTCATTATCTGTTCCAAGTCGCAGCTTCGAATGAAGAACAGCTGTCATCAGTGATAAGTCAAGAGCCATTTTGTTAGCTTTAAGAGCACTTTTATGTTGGTAAATGATGGACACATGTTATTTTGCTGTAAAAGGGAACGTGTCGCCGCTAATTTATTTCACAATGCTATTGGTAATATTAATAAGTCCTTAAAATATAATATAATATAATATATTTGTACTATATTTTAATAGGTAGGGTTTATAGTGTATCATAAAAACAACGTTATATGTCAGTTTAAGAAGTGTATCGGTCTAATGTACGCACGAATATTTCAAGCCATGTTATACACCTGTCACTTTTTATAGATAGTGTCAATTTTGACAGCTGTGAGATAAACGAAGTGAGTTTATGTCAATGCTGGCTATCCTACATTTAGTGTTTATATGCTTTAAAATGCTCGTCTAATGGCGATCCAGCTACAATCCTTGGGAACCAAAACATTAATATAAGCTGTATTTCTCTATTTATCTATTAGGTTTTTCAGATGTTCCCACTTCCTTTATTAGCCCCTCTCTTCCCCCCAAATTGCAATATTATGTCCAAACCTCACGTTTACCATCAATTCAAATTTGTAAAATAAACTTTTCCCCCCTCATTTTAGATGGTCGTATTGTTCCACGAACCCTTTTTTTACTTTCTCGCTATCTTACAAGTAGAGAAAGTATTGTGATCGTCAAAAAAAATCGAACTCAAGATTTTGATAAAACTTGTTGTTTAATGACCCCCTCCCCCCTTTCCCACCTCGAATCCAAAAAAGTTGTTTTTGTACGTTCCATTTGTCTGTCTGTCTGTACCTCCAACAAGAGCCTAAACTATTTTACCGATTGGGCTAAAACTTGGTATCTAGCGTTTTCATAGGGTTTCTCAGAGGGATTTTTGGAATTAGATATCTAACCCTAAAATTAAGGGTAGTTTAATGAAGGGCAAAAAGAGAAAAAGTCGATTTTCTCAAAATCTGCTCTAAAAATTTTGATTAAATTTAATTTCTAAGCATTTATAAATATTCCAAACGAAATGGCTTCCCTCAACATTTCGTCAAAATGACTTTAAGGGCTCCGGTCTGATGCGTAAATTATCTTTTTTTTATAATTTCTCCTAAACTATTTGAGATATGAAATTACTCATCGTTATAAATATGTAGGTCTCTTTATAATACAAATATTTTATGAGAAGTATATTCTTATAAAACCAATAACTTTCAAGCTATACGTATACGTAATATATATATATATATTTTAACTTTTCGAACACAAAAGGTAAAAGTATTGTGACCGCAAAAGAAAATCTAACATGAAATGTTGATGGATGTCGACATCTCAAGACCCCCAAACCCTAAAAAGCGGTCTTTGCAATACCGTCTGTCTGTGTGTCTGTTTAAACTTAAAATTAAAAGTAGTATAAGAGAGGGCGAAAAGAGAAAAAATCGATTTTCTCAAAATCGACTCTAACGATTTTGATTAAAATTCGTATCTAGGTGTTGATTAAGATTATAAATAGACTGGATATTTTCATTCTAACATGAACATGAATTTTAGGGTACTTTACAGAAGTAGAAACTTCCGTATCTCCGCCACTATTTGAGATACTAAATAACTTATCATTGCAAAATTGTAGTACTATTAAAAATAAAGAACTTTTATATGAAATATATTTTTATAAATCCAACAGTTTCTGAGATATTGAAAAATATATTAATACAATCTATTGAGCTTTAGTTGTAAAGAGATACTACATAAGTTTTAACGCAATAATTCTCCAATGCCATAGAGCAATTAAATATAAGTAAGTCTCTAAAAGTTTATGTTGTTTTTCCTTAAACCTCCTTGGAGAAGGCACTCCTTCATACTTTACTATCCGTTCCGAGGTTCAGAGGTCTGAACCCCCCTTGAAATTTGTTAGAGCCCTTAAAAGTAAGGTGGGGTAGGACATATATACGTATAAAATATAAATAAGAAATTGTATATTTTACTTTTCATTCTTGTAACATATCAGCGAGATACTAATTATTAGTAGATTATTACTATTTTAATATAAACTTGGAGATGCACTAAAATTTCATATTGTAAAACTAGCTTTACCAACATCAGCTTGTAACATTTATAAAGGCGTAACTATGCAATACAGGACCCATGGTGGGTCTCCCCAAGAAAAAAAAGACCCCACCCGCCTCAAATCTTATGTATAATTGTAGATTATAAAAAAAAAATACATTTATTATTGTAGTTATTTTATAATACGTAATAATATAGACTAGGTAGGTTTGATTTAGAGGAAGTGCACCCACATTTGCGCGAAGATATGAGAGTAAACCCAATGAGGAAAAACCACCCAAAGAGCATTACTATAAAGCCATGAAGGTTGTTAAAATTCTTGCTGAAAAGTTTCAATATAACGTAAAAAAAACTTAATTGAATTAAATAAAACAATATTTATAAATATTATAAACAAATCGATAATCAATTATCAATATTAGCACTTAGAGACTAAACAAACATTGATCTCAGTGAAATTGTCTACATTTCCTCCAAGGACAAGCTACGGGTAGTAGCTCAACAGACAACATAGATAATCCCTGCAGTTTTTCTTGATTCATTTGTTCCTTAAATGAATTTTAATAGTCTTGAAAATGACCTTTCAACTGATTTTATAGATTTTACAGAAAAATATTTACATACTTTTTTGTACAGCATAAATTATGCGCAATAAAGTGACTATTGAGTAATTTTTGATTGAATAATTAGATCTTTACGAAACAAAAATAGACTTAAAAGACAATGCTTTCATCTCTTATCAAATGAATTTTGGGTGGATGGATCTGCGTAGTGGGCCTACGGCACTTTGCCACTACCCTATAGTTACACCACTGAATTTGTAACTATCAATAATTTCAAATTCTATTAACATATTTTTTATTAATGATACTCGATAATAAAATATAGCTTTATACGTTTAAACATATTTTAATATGTCCAACACCCACTTTGGTGGCCTAATATTTTGACGCCCTACTCTTACAGTAGACTAGACTGCTGATGACGGGGAGATAGAGGATCGAATCTCGGTCGGGTGTACTGAGGTTGGTTTTCCACGCTCCCTCCCCGAAAGTGTGGGTACACTTCCTATGAATGTAACCTTCCTGATCCCTAAAACCACTAGCGTAATTATTGAAAAACAAAATCTATTCACAAATTCTCTGTTTATTTGACAAAAATTTGAATCTGGCCATTCCTCAGGAACTGTATATCCTACTAGAAAGAAAATATTTTGACCAGTCTAAATAATTTTATATTTATACATAATATAATGTAAATAAAAATATAATATTATATTATAAAATACATATTATATATCTATATATTTATAAATAGTGATATTCAAATTTTAAGATAGCACATACAAAACAATTTTCTGCAAAAAGAAACATTTCATTTTTAAAAATGGATAATTTGTATAGAATAAATATTACATAGGTAGCCTTTATTGCCTCTACTACAAAAATTATAAACACTTACTCCAAAAATAAGTATTTAAAATTACAATAAAACATATAGAAATATACTAGCAAGAAAAGATTTCTCGCCCAATTGTTTGGAAAATATCTATATAACGATTTTGACCAAAAGTGATAAGCTTACATACAAGTTTTACATTGAAGCATGATTTTATAATCTGTGTCCCCCTTATCAATCATAACATCTACATATATATCACTAGCTATTTTATAATTTTTGCTACACACAGTATATAATAATGCATGCATTCTAGAGCTTTATACATTCAAAGTCCTTCATCAAAACTCCTGCAATGAACACACTTAAAATTATGTGAGTAAAAATGATATTTGTGATTAATTTATTTTGTCAATTAATAATTGTCAAAATGAAATATGGAACTATGTTAATTTTATTAATTTTAAAATAGTGGTGGTCACGGCATGTTCACTAGTGCCCCACACTACCCTTTCATTATCCAGCTTTATAATTGATAGCAAAATAGTTTCAAGACATTTATCTATTGTGACAGGTGTATTTATTGTTTAATATTTGGTACCGCGTCTTACTACCGGTTCGGGTTATACGCTTTAAGTACTAATTACGCTAATATATTAGGAATTGGGAAGGGTGAATTAGAGGAAGTGAACCCGCATTTGCGTGGAGGGAGAGTGGAAAACCATTTAGGAAAAACCGCCCACAGTTCACCCGACCGAGACTTGAAACTCGATCTCCCCGTCCTCAGCAGTCGAGCTCAACACGACTAGCGCGTTAGCCAACCATGCCACTGAGGTGGGTTATTTATTCTTAATGTTGCCAATAGTCCATAATGATTTAGATAACCTTGTATTATCAATACCAAATTATTGACTGTTTACAGATCAGATTACTAAAGGTAGGGCCAAAGTGTTTGATTGGTACACCAAAGTGAACCGAGCCGATGTAACCTATTAGTTAAGATATTGTGTTGGAGAAGAGTAAGATTGCTTTTAGATAACATACACTCACATTTGCGTGGAGGGTGAGTGTAAAACAGTTTAGTAATAATAACATCATAGCACCCAACTGGCAACGAACCCCGATCCCCGTCCTCGGCAGTCCAGTTTATTGCAGGGGTAGTACCTTAAATCATGCGGTCACCAAAGCGGGTCCCGTAATTATATTAGTTAGGTATTCTACGCACATGATATGAAATTAATGGATGAATTCTAAATTACAGTTTTAAAATTGTATTTTCCAAGCAGAAACAATAACAAATTCATAGCACATTAAAAAAAAATCTAATTCACAAGTGCAGAACATTTCTTTTACTTTCGTCTGGGTGAGAGATAGTCGTTTTTTATTTTATTTTATTCGATCTCTTTTTACAGAAATGGCTTCCATTGCAAAACACATCGTATTCACACAACTGATTTAATAAATGAACGTAGTCGAGTTGATATTTTTCCTGCGAACATCTGTTAGTCACAGCGCAACACTTGGCATCACTGCCTTGAGTTTCCACGCAAGGCTCATCTTGTTCAACCTTACACCGATAGTTCGCAGCATACAGCACCACAACACTTTTTTGAATTAAAATATAACTGTACCACTTTATTTTAGTTTAGAACAATAAGAATGTTGAAAAATGAAAGGATAATTATTCTCAATGATATTTACTAGGCTTATGCTGTGTCTGCAGATTTTAAAAAACAAAACATTAAACTATGAAAATACGATCATGTAAAAATAATTTAAACAAAGCTGCTTACAGATATTTAACTTTTAATTGGCGTTAAATTATACTAAATGATAGAGAAATGTGTTTATTGTAATATAATGAAAACAGTTTTAGCCTAAGTCATCCCACATTTCAATAACAAGACCAGTTTGTCTTATGCAGTGTTCTTTAAATGTTTTTTTTAAACTTAAATTTGAATTGGATGAGTGGATATGAAAAAAACATAAACCACGTGAGTGAATTGATCTTTACGGTAGTAAAAATCTGATTCAAATGTGTATAGTAGTTTTCTTAGTAATCGGGTACAGAGAAATCGCCTTAGAAACCGGCCGCACTCATCTCCCATGGTGATCCATCCCCTTTATGAGTCTATTGCTATAAGGTTGTCTCCCACAGAAAAAATGCAAGGCGAATGTGACAGATGTGCCGATAGTCGGCGATAAAACTAGGTGTTATAGTTCTTCTATGTCTGATGCATTACATCAATGTTTACAGAATCCTTTTTGTGTGTGCTATCAACAACAACAAAATCGCGATAAGATAACGTAAACAGAGTCTAGCTTGAGCCCAACAGTTTTTTACTAGGAATTTATTCTTACTAAATTCCTTTAACCTTGAATTGAGTCAATGATCTTAGAAAACTTAAGTTTTATCACTTATTCAGTAGAATTAGTTGAGAGTAGTTGTATCATAAATATATTAGGCTACTTATATAATAGGTTTTGTAATCAAGGTCAGCTGTGCAAAGGCTTACACGAATTTAATTGTTCCAGCGAAGAAAATAAATGGAAATATTGAATAGTAGTTATTGCGGCATTTTATTTTAAGAGGATTTTTAAATTACCCCAAATTAGGAGTGAACCCATCCTTTTTTTTATAAATGTTCTACGCACTATTTGCGAGACCAAAACTACCTATATTCGTGTGTGTATATATATAAAATAACGTTGTGTATAAAATATGTATTATATGAAATCTCAAATTTGGTCAAGCAGCTAATGAACCATTTTATTCCCAAAATGCATTAAATAACTCTTCTCTTTATGTAATTAAATTTTCACTTTGGTGTTGAGTGATAGATTAATACATGTTTTGACTAGGTACTAATTGCCTAAATGTGAAGTTTCTCGAGTAAAGAGAAATTCAAGCGATCGACCTTTGTCCTTACTATCGTGAGAGTCATGATAATCACATACATACAATGGATGCATCACTTTCATTGGTACCTAGTTAAAACATCACTTAACACCAGACTGAAAATTTAATTACATAGACATTACATGTCTACTTCTGTTTTCTTATTAGATTGAAAATGTTGTATTTAGTTTGTTTACTCAAATAAAGGTTGTGTGGCCGCTAATGGGCTAAAATATTAATTTAGAAAATCCTTCTTGTGAACGGAACTTCAAGTTATTTTGAATGGTTTTTTTTTTAAATTATTTGGGTCGATTCTAGGGGCGTACTCTCAAATTTACGTAAAAAAAGGGGGGGAGGGGGGAAATTGAGATTAAACCACTCGTTCAGAGTGATATCCATGGGTAATGATGATGGGAGGTGTGTGGGACAGGGTCGAGGGGGTATGTTAATATTTTCATTGGCCCATAGGAATTACATTTTCTGATAAACATGTCAGATCAATGAATCCCAAGTAGAGGGGATATATTTATTTTCAAAAACGCTTGGATGTATTACCTGGTGTAGGGTATACTAGTAAAGTCCTTACTTTAGTGATACATTTTTATCATTTATTTGAGATATTTAACGTGCACTTTACGAACCGACTAATTATATTAGCACAAACTTATTAACTAGCTTTAATTTAGAACAGACGCAACATCCAGGGCCGTTATTTAATCAATATGAAAGGATAAACCCACATTTCACCAATGATAAATTTTTCGGCAATACCAGGAATATAACCAGGGACCCTTAGCTAGTGATACATTCAACCAACGGCGTAGAGGGCTATTTTTCCCAAAGGGATCTACTAGCAAGTTTACCGTATTAGTCATCATTAGGTCATCAATCTTGCGATTGGTTTGACGCAAATCTCCATTTCTACCTATCTTGGGCCTTTTTTTTTTATACATCTTTCTATCTTCTTCTGCCAACATCATTCGCTATCTTTATTATTATTATTAATATTAGCACCGCGTCTTACTAACCGTTCGGGTTATACACACTTACGCTAATGTGTAATGGTAGGGTGATTGTGAGATGAAATGGAGGACCTACAGTTTAACGTGGAATCCGAACCACGGTGGAGACCTGGCATTCCCCACATTCACAAGATGTCTTGTCAGAGGTGAAGGAAGGGTTTGGTAATCAGATAAATTTGTGCCGGGGCCGAGGATTGAACCCCGGCCGCCAGTACAGAAGTCTGACACCTTACCCCTAGACCACCAGGTCACCTACTCATTCGCTATATGATTTATGCACTCCAGTCTTGGTCTTCCTCTTGAATTTCTCCCTTCTAATTCTCCTTTTATATTATCTTCGTCAAACTATTATGTCTCAGTAAATGGCTTACCTTTCCGACTCCTAATCTCAGTCGGTAGCGTGTCTGTCTAATGAGCTAAGGTGTTACGGGTTCGATTACCGGTATGGCCGAAAAATTATCATTGGTTAAATGTGTGTTTATCCTTTCACATTGATAAATTAACGGCCGGGGATTGGCTATTGTGCCTGTCCTAGTCTTAAGTTAGATTATAAGGCATATGAAGCTACGATAGGCCTAGCAAGTCAGTAGTGGAAAATATATGACTTGAATAAAAAAAAACTGACCTAGGCCACGGGCTGGAAACAGTAATGGATGTATATGGCTTACCTGTCTGTATCCCTTTCCAAAGTTTTCTTTTCTTCGTTTGCTTTTCGTGTTTTGAGATAAAGAGGGAGTTATGTTAAAAAAATGTTTAAAGTATTAAATTAAATGTGATAATAATAAGGTTTAATAGAGTTTGACAGTCTTTATGTTTTATATTGATTAACACATCTTAAACGAGCGGTAGGCTACTACTCTTAAACACACCAATAAAGTTTGCCACAAAATTTAGAATTTTGCAATAACTGATAATGCTTCTAATTTTCTAAATCTCTATGCCCAGTTTCAAATGTTTCAAAGTTAAGTGATAGGATAATAAGCCTGCATAAGCTACTAACTTAATTTATGACTTTTTAAAGAAAAAAATTAAGCTAACCCTTTTATCTTGAGCATGATCTTTTAGTTGGGGAGTATACATATTTGCCTTAATTTCTCTGAGCCACTAGCTCTTTTCCCTAGAAGACACGTCCTTTGTCAACCAATATCATACTGAACGTATCAATTTTTTTTGTATATGAACTGTTGGCAGAGTTAGTTTTGTAAGAGGAAGTTATAAAGGGTGCATCTTGTAAGCGGAATATAAAAATAGTAATAATTAATTAGTATTTGGCTAGTGGAATATAAAAATGAATAGTAAAAGTAGAAAAAATACCTTATTTGTGTTTTAATGTGTACGTGAACCACCCCCGCTTCGCCCCCACCCCCCTCTCCTTCCACAACTTTATAAGCCAATACATGAAACCCCAAGCGCTGTAGTCAATATGAAAGTTTGAGAAGAGAATTGGAATCGCCTTTATTGCTTCAATGAAACTCATTTGATAATGTTTATGGTGTTGAGATCAGTGGGATAAATTAAAGTGAAATAGAAACTTTAAAATTCGGGGTACATCCTCCATTACATTCGTTTTATTTAAATTCATGAAAAACTTTTTAACATATTACAATCGATGACCATATTTCACTCATTATTTCAATTATATTATTTACGGAGTCCTCACTGCGATAAAGTGCGACTACAAACATAAAGGATCATGTTTAGATTCTGGTTGGTGCTGACTAAGACATTTAGCAAGGTTATTTAGTTAGGTCCAGGTTAAATTAGTTTCTAAGTAAAGTGCATAGACTGTGTGTTTAGAAAGTATACAAGTAAAATAACAAATAATTTGATTACATAAATTGTATTGAGAAGCTATAGTTTTGAAATATTTCATGTATGAGTACGTATGTTAACGCGACAGGTACTTATACTATCTTATTTTAGGACAGAATAAGGAAAGATGATTTCAAGGAAATGTCCAATTGGAGAAAAGATGGGTAGCAACAGTGTGGAGATTATAGAGTTGACCGAGCGGGTTGAGGTGTTAAAATAATCCCATTGCGGCTAGTCGCCATTAGCATGGGGATGTCGGAGAATCGAGGCCGGACTGGTGCACCGAGAATGGTTTTCTATAAGTTACGTTTTACCAACCCTAGCCCAACACTAGTGCACGTGCACTTCCTGTCAAATACCATCCCCATCCTTTCTCCTTAAGGCAGGTTTACAAGCTACGATAAATCGTAACGACGTGATTGACAATTTATTGTTCAAATAAATCGAAAGAGTGAGTACTGTTTACATGCAACGATTTCTGGTCCAGTATTCATTGTCGACTGTGGTACACACAATTAGCTTTTGCCATGGAGGAACTACTGTTGTGGTCGTTATATATCGTTTTTTAACTAGAAAAGTGAAAAAGTCGCGAAGACCAAGAAGAAAGTGGAGCCGCCAGTGGTTAAAAACTGCCATAATCACTTGAATAAAAAAACATTGTCAACGAAATAACGAACTAGCTAGACACAACCTTTTCCGTGAAAAGCCAATGCAAACCGATTCAAATCGTAGCGATGAATGGCTGCTACTTGTTTACACGTTCCAACATGTCGTTACGATTTGCAGAAATTGATGCCAATCCTATTCCAATTCCAATAAATCGCTACAATGTCCTGTTTACACGCAACGATAAATCGTAACTATAAATTGCTAGCATTTATCGTGGCGTGTAAACCTGCCTTTAGATTAAGTCACAAATGCAATTTGTTTCACACATACAGTTTGGCACGAAGACAGCGAGCATCAGTCTCATTTTGTCTGGATCGGCGTTGACAGGGAGATCATGGTTCGAACCTCAAGCGGATGTACTGAGGTTTTTGAATTACTAATCGCATTAGTATAACTACACGTGGATATCCACCTAAGCAATTAGTAAGACGTAGCAAAATAAATATGTGTTTGTGTGTGAGGTGTGATTCCTAATGCACACCTAGCCCTACTGGTGTTTTTTAATAATAATAAATAATGAGCTTACTAAAAGTTGTAAGGTCAAGAAATTCCTCTCTTCTCCCTTCTTCACGACTAGGTGTTAAGTGACTATTACAAGTCTCACGGGTTTTTCTTTGAGAGTTCACTCGATGGTTATTCAGAGCATTAGCCTCGCACAGAAAAGAAGCAGAGAGATAAAGACAGGTAGAGAGATAATTACTCATATGTTCACATTTCAAAGGTAGCCGCACGGATAGCGTGGCGGAATCTTAGTCGGAAGATCTGCGTTTGGTTCGCGAAGAAATTATCTTAGTAGCTTCGCTTCGCGTCTAATTAGCCCTCTTGGTTATTAACATATTTACAATAATTGAGTAAGGGTTGCTTAGTTTTAGTAGAAGTGTAACAACATTTGCGTGAAAGAAGAGTGGGAAACCATTTAGGTAAAACATCTCAACACAGCCAGCCAAGATTCAAAGTTCTACGTCACAAAGTAAAGAAAAAATTGATGCATATGTCCACGTGTCCACCGATGCGTGTGAGGGAAGAATTAGGATTGACCAGTGCCAACGTGTTCAATAACTAACCGATCGTACTGTTGGGAGTTTTATCATTCATTCGCTCTCTCTAGGCGAATACCGGTATGTTTACTTCCTCCCTCATCCAATGTTCTTTAAGGCGCCTATCACCCAAAAAACCTAAACCTAATTCTTTCCGTCCTAAGTTACAGGCCGGAATACTGTGAAGTTTGGCAACGCTGCGTTGAGGCAGGTCAACAGCACAGCCACATGCTGAATTGCTAATTTAGTTCAGTTTGTTTACTGTGCGGGATGTTTGTTTCTCGTGTAATTTACTTTTATTTGAAATTTTGAGTGGTACATGCTTATAATGTTTCGCGTCATATAGCAAAACATACAATAGATAAACATTTGGTGGATGTTATTAGTGACTAACAGCTGACATGATTACAGGAATAGTCAGGTGCATACATTCGTGACTATACTTACTACAGATGGCCTTTTCGTTTGGAATTAAGTTAATCATTGATTTTTTTATTTGGGTATGATGCAGATGCTAACTATTTCAATAATCTTACCAGAGGAGGACAAAGTTTAGTCCATCAACGGTCGTTGTGAGGATTGAAGTTAATGAACATTCTATAACGAAGATTTTAATAACATAAAAGTCCGAAAATAAGTTTCTTCAGCACAAACATCAAACGCAACTTTTTCTGTGTACCCGCTTCGGTGACCGCATGGTCTAAGGTGCTACTCTCGCAGTAGGCTAGACTGCCGATGATGGGTAGATTGAGGTTCGGATCTCATTCGGGTGTACTAATAAGATTTTTACAAAATTGTTTTCCACTCTCCCTCCACGCAAATGCGGGTACACTTTTTTTTATAAATATTAACTTCCTAAACCCTAAAACTACTAACGTAATTAGTAAATAAGCGTATAATCCGACCGGGTAGTTAGACACAGTACTAAACAAAACTTTTTCTGCGGTAATTCCTTGCGTGAATTATTTTCTTTGGTTTCGTTAAAGCTTGGAAATGATTCGTACTACATTAAGTAAAGGAATTATAAACTTCGCAGTGAAAATTATTATTCAGAAAAAAAAAAGTTAAAAACACTTTACAATTCTATTTCCCAAGTCAGGTAAGTGTTCAAAGTAATTACTTTAGTAACATTGTCAATTTTATTAAAATATGTGCTAAAGGGCTACACCTGGACATGGAAATTGGACCCGGTAATTTTGGATTAGTGCAACAATGATGTTCTTTCTAGGCTTCGAGCCAGTTCCCTGTTATAATTTTGACTATAATATTCTGATCGTGTTTGTGAACGGTACATAACCCTTACCTAGCAAATGTATTTAATATTATTATTTACATGTTATTTGTTGTATTTTTCAACCTCTGAAGTATTTTTGTTAAATGATACACGTAAAACCAGTTTAGATTATTGTTGGTATCGTTTTAAGTGACTCATCAGTTTCTAAATGAAGAAAACAGTAAATATTCACACAATTCTCTATTAGAACCAGCAGCTCACTAGGCCTCATGACGTCACTACAAGCGGAGCTGCCACATTTAACACTCCGGCCTGTAACTAAAGAAGGCCATGGTAGAGGTCGAATACAAACATGAACATCCAATTTTTTAGTTTCAGCTTGGAATCAAATCAAGGATTTTAAGACTTTTAGTCAACTGAATTATTCGAGCTGTTAGTAAAAGGGTAGCCTATACTTGTATTGGATGCCTACATTAAATATAAAATTCTGGAAGCTCTCAGGTGTGATTATTCAAATCTATATTCGGGAGCTAGGCAGTGATATTTATCACAGGCCCCGTTGATTGGAAAGGAAGGACACGGAGCTAGTGTACGATTTCCCTATTTGATATACATCCTGTGAGATGTACAGGGTGGCTTTTAAAACATCTGACACTTTTCAATCAATAAGAGGGTTGGGCGTGAGCAGGTTCATATCTACCGAGGACCACAGTGTTACAGTAAAATTTAGGACCAGCTTTCATCGATAGTCGCCGTGTTGTTCATCGATATCATGGTAGCCAACCTCATCTGGCCTGAGAGTAATATAATGCCGCCAACCACATCTAATCTAAGTGTAACATAGTTGCAGCCAACCTCGCCTCGTCTGAGAGTAGTATAATGGCAGACTCGCCTGGTCTAAGAGTGATATAATGGCAACCAGTCTCGCATGATCTGAGAATAAAACTAGCCTAAACGAAAACAGTATGCTTTGTGAGGATTTTCAATAATCCCCTAGTTTTTATTATTATTTTACCATTTCGTAATTTAATTATATTAATTATGATTTTTTTTAAATATATATTTGTGGGGTGTTAGTAATGGCCGCCTTGGCAGCACGTTCGTTTTAGTTGCTGTTACCCGGGGATATTAACTACTTAAGGTGGTTCCCTGGCAGCTTACATCTTTGGAAAACAAAATATCTTAAATTTAATATTATACTAATATTTGTATTATTTTATTGCGTACCTTATTTTGCAGTCATTTTCCATCATTGTTTCTTATTTTGTCAACTTATTTTCACTTATTACAAATTTATTTTATGGGATCCATCTTGATTAGTTAAGTAGTTCATGAACCCGCCCCACGAGCATGTTGCTAGGAGAGTATTTCTGCCTCACGATGGTAGAGTGGGAAAGAATATTAATTTTGTTATTATGTTTTTTTTCTGGAGGGTAGGTTTTGATGAGGAGAAAAGCCAGAAATGTTTTTTTGTAATTGTTTTAAGGATCATAATTTTGGGCAAGCCCAAAACTGCGCCGGTAATTAAGGGATTAAAAAATGTTCGCTTAACCCGGACCCGAATTGCGCCAAGTCTAATTCAGGTAGACGAGGGGCACGAAATAAACAACCACCAACGCTAACAAGCTCTCGCCACGTCTTGTCTTCCCTTCCTTAGGTAAAGGAATGTAAAAACGCCCTAAGAGCCCCCAACAAGATCTGTATTTTCTTCTCTGACATAAGTCTGGCCAGTATTAACAAATTATCTCGGCAACGGTAACTGTCCAGATGTGTAATTGTTTTATTTTTGTTCGGGTTTTGTGTGGACTGTGATATAAACGATAATTATTGATATGGAAAGGATGTATAGTTAAAGAGGGAAAGATCTGATTGTTTATAGTAATTATACGTATCGACAGGTAAAGCAATTGAATTTGAGGAGAGAAGAGAAGTGGAGATGCACTAAAGAGGATTGTAAGACCAAAATATTTACACTTGATGGCAGAAATATTTTCTCGTGGATTGGAAGACCAATACATCCACGAACCACTACTAGATCATGAGTTGGACAAGAAAATCCACCAGCAACGAAGTTAAGAGGAAAGCTGAGGCGATTGAAGTAAGGCCTTTAAAGTTGATACACAAAGAGGTAAATACAGAGAAAAAACTATAAAAACATTGACCCGCAAGGATATGAAATATTTAGGAATAACATTAACTATACTAGACTAAAAACACTGCCAAATGTGCTTAAATCTTCCGACGAAATTCAATTTGCCTTAGATTAAATTGAACTAAATACTACTCTAGACGAAAATATTTTGTTAAAAAACGAAAAAGAGAAGGGAGTTTTGATTTTCTTGTGACTCAAATCTTGGGTTTATGGATGAAGCCTTTGAATGAGCACCCAAACATTCTCTTTAGCTTTTTACTATACACGGGTATTTCAAAACCTCTGGTCTTTTGCCTACTTAAAGACAATAAAAAGCCATTTAGGAAAAACCACCCTCAGTGCACGTGACCAAGCTTCGAACCTCTATCTCTCCACCATCGGCAGTTTATCTAACTGCGGGAGTAGCGCGTTAGACGATGCGGCCACCAAAACGGGTTATATTTATTAATTATATAGAAGGATTAAGCCATATTTACATATTAAAATTAATACCTTCATCAGCACAGCCCAGAATTGATTTTAGACTTGGAGTTGATTACTCTAACCAAAGTGCCACGGTATCAAGCCAATAAAATAAAAAAATGATCAATTTAAAAGTATCAGATGTTTTAGAACACATCCTGTGTTTGCGCAAATCATCAGTTCCCCTCTCTTGTTCATCACTCACCAAGTACGCTTCATGGAGTGATCGTTGCAGTTTTTAAGGCCAACCGAGCCGCGGAGCACGTACGAGAGTGCACCACATTTTGGAGTCGCGACAAAACTTATGGGACCTTGGCCGATTAGCGTATTCGCACGTCCTTGTGCCAGTATCGACTATCTACGAGCGAGACTTTCAATTATCCTATAGCCCGTGTCTTTCAGTAAAATTACAAAAGGAAGTTACAAAAATCACTTAAACAACTTTCATGTATTCATACGTCAAACCATATAATTAGTAGCTGTAACTTGTGTCCACAAAAAAAGTTTTCTAAACATATTTTCCTAATGCAATTACACTATACTACCAGTCCGGACTGTCCGAATTTGTACACTAATGAAGTGAGAATGAAGAAGGTCAAGTTTAGAAGAAA
Source organism: Timema douglasi (assembly GCA_901482245.1). Lineage (NCBI taxonomy): Eukaryota > Metazoa > Arthropoda > Insecta > Phasmatodea > Timematidae > Timema > Timema douglasi. Next base: position 44,708 of record CABEEJ010001876.1, read on the forward strand.
AGTGGCTGTATTTGCGCGGAGCGAAATTGGTAGACAATTCAGGGGAGAAAGTCCCCATATCGGTATACCCGGCCGATATTTGAACTCCGAAATTGCCATCACCGGCAAACCCTCACAAGACTAAACAGACGCTTTTTTTCTCCGTTCCTAATATCGGTGCTGGCTAAAAGGTTTTTCCTATGGTGATGTTTTTTTTTATAAATGGATATTCCCTGATCCCTCCACCTGAATGCGGCTACATTTCATATCAAATTTTACTTTCCTCATTTCAACGCAATCAGTGTAATTTAATGCGGATAGCCCGGACGGGTAGAAAAACACCCAAAAATAGTATTGAAAATAAGACCACGGGGGTGATTCCTGAGCACATTTAGATCCAATCATAATGGTCTTCCCATTTAAAATTTCAGGGAAAGCCACACAATATGCAAAATAATGCTATCAGGAATATGAGGTCACGTGACCATCCATGAGTGTATTTCGGTTATCGAGCCCCCGGTCTACAGGTCAAGAGTCAAGCGCGGTTTTGCACAACTAGCTTTGTTATCTTTGTAACGGCGGCACTAGAAATATGAGCTGAAAAACCTTCCTTTAATTTATTCCTGAAATATTTCCCAACCATTTTACCAAAACAAGTTCAATCGATACATCGCAAGTTTTAAAGTGTAATTTATTCTAAGGACGTTAATATCAGAAACACGATTAAATGAGTTCCGAAAAAACAACTTTATCTTCTCTTACGTATCAGCTACAGCGCTTAGTGGCTGATTGTGTCACTAAAGTCCAGTCTGATATAAACCATATGTATTAACTATTAATATTTAAATATCAAAACCAAAGCCTTTACGAACACACCCCTTTTCTTTGGATTCAATGATTTGACATTTTCACCTGAAAAATTTCATCTCAAGTTTCAGTCATTTCCCCCCTGGTTATGGTCGTGCCCTGAAATTTATTTTGGTATTCCCCAACAAGATATGAAAGTAATTTATCTTGAAGTAATTTAAAGTTCGTTTAGAAATAGTCGGGGTTGTAGATGTTACGAATCTTATAAGACTTCAATTAGCCACCAGCCTAGTCATTGAGGAGGAATTGTTTTAAATACTTTCGGGAGGGAGAGGCGCTCTCTTCCCACCAAACTTCGGTACGGTACTGTTCTTAATACATTCTAAATTTCATAGAAAGAAACTTATCCGACAGCTAGAAAAGTTACTTCACGTATTCATACGTCAACTAATATGATCTGCAGCTGTCACTTTTGATTAAGGTGGGGTAGAAGGGAGAAGTATTTTTGCAATTTTGTATATTATTATTATTATTATTAGCACCGTGTCTTACTACCCGTTCGGGTTATACGCACTTACGCTAATGTGTAATGGTAGGGTGATAGTGAGATGAAATGGAGGACGTACAGTTTAATGTGGAATCCGAACCACGGTGGAGGCCTGGCATTCCCCACATTCACAAGATGTCTTGTCAGAGGTGAAGGAAGGGTTTGGTAATCAGATAAATCTTTGCCGTTTTTTTATATCAAAACAATTTTTGGTTAAAAGAAGCCAAATAGTTTTTAGTGAGAAAAGTATATTTTAATGTTCTTCACATTGTGATAACAGCTCTTGAATATCTGTCAAGGATGTCTTGGAATTTAATGACAACTTTTGCTCTTCATTTTAAACGTTTTTATGCTAGTGCCGCAATGCTCATGCCAGATATTCAACAACTGTTGAGATCATCATGTGGAGAAAATTAAACTCATTGTTTGTACTGAAGCAATATTCGATTTGTTTTGTACAACAAATGTTTTGCTATAAAAAATGCAAAAACACTTAACTTTTCTCATGTCCCCTACACCCTCACCCTAAGACCTATAAAATAAAACTAGTACTATAGTAAAATGTTATCAATTTTGGGCGCAAAAAAATGTGTTTGTATTTTCTACAAGTATCTTCCTACCAGAATATCTGCAGTGTGTATCAGAAATGTTGGCGGTATCCTCGTTGATCCCTGGCGCGAGGTGTATCGCACATAAACCGTGGAGCGGGATGGATGCGCGTTGTTTACACGAGGGAGGCTGTTATTTAGGTTAGTGAGGGAGGTCGGGCTTGGAGCTGGTCCTTGGGGCACACCACTGCCACGCTAAATGTATTTCAAGGTGACCCCTCTACCCGGTTCAAAGTCAAATATACACACACTCTCACAGCGCAACCAAGTACAGTCTTTAGCGGTCAACAACGCGCCGAGAAGAACGGTCGGTTAGGAACCGAGGGTAGGATCTGCATCTGGGGGAAGAGGACTGGTGTTCGAATCTTCGCTAAATTAAAAACAACTAGTCGTTATGCAGATTTAAATTTCAATCAATATTTATTAATTACTGATAGTTATAATGATTAGGGTATCAGTGGTGAAAGGCATCTGGCAAAAATAATTATCTAAAGGCAGTTAGTTATATCCAAACTATTTTTTTCGAGCGCCCCAAAATTTACTTTATCTTTAACTTTCAACCCCCAAATTTGTTAGTGCATATTATAAGATATACATATCTTACTTAATATTATAAATGCGACAGTTTGTGTGTTTGGCTGTTTGTTACTCAATCACGCCAAAAACTGCTGGACGGATTCGAATTAAATTTTGTACGTTGGTAGAGTATGTCCTGGAATAACAAATAGGACTATTCCCAACCTTTGATTTTACATTAATTTTACAATACTAATGTTTAAACTTTTCGTATACATTAGTTTCACAATGATAATGTTTAAAATTTTCGTATATAAGATATATTATATATAATATTTCGTAGTAAAAGAAATATATATTATTTAAGTTATCAATTAGTAATTAAATTTTTTTTTTTAAGTTTAGTTAAAAATTAAAAGATTTTATCAATTATTGCGGGCGAAGCCACGACAGGTAAAAGCTAGTTCTATAATATATGTATAATTTTTAAAAAAGTTACGTACCTCCTGAGAGGTCTTTGCGTAACGCACGTTTAACACCACTGCTCTAAGGAGTAAAAGGGACCTCGTTAGTGTTTAGACTATGCTATACACCTTTTAAAATTTTGGAAATTTTTAAAATTTGTTTTTGTGTCTATAAATTAACATAACATAAACACACTTTTGTTGTTTGGTAGTATGTGTTTAAAAAAGTTTTTTAGTAATGCTTAGCGCCGCGTCTTACTACCCATTCGGGTTATACGCTTAAGTACTATTTACACTAATGAGTTTGGAATTGGGAAATTTGAATATAGAACAAGTGAACCCGAATTTTCATGGAGGGAGAGGGGAAAGCCATTTAGAACCCCTCCACCCCCGTAGTTCACATGAGCGAGATTAAAACCTTGATCTCCCCGTCCTCGGCAGTCTAGCTCAACATGAAACCAGCGCGCTAGCTAACTACGCCACCGGGGTGGGTTATTTTATAATAAATATATGCTTACACCCAAGGCTCGAGAAAGAATTTGAATGCTGGCTGATACAGCTTTTACCGCCTTCTCGCCTTAAAATTACAACAAAAACCACGCAGTACAACGAATTTAGACCAGCCAAAGAATAATATGTCCTCATTATAATGTGTTAGTTAATTTTATCTGTCCCCCTTCCCCACACAATTAAATAACTAGAAAAGCCCCTTTGGATGTGAAATGTTGTAAAATAGTGAAACACGATAGATTTAGGCCCGCCGCACATTGGACGCAGGGCAGGCGCAGCAGAGGGGCAGGCGAGGAAAATCTCTAATACACGTGTTCTTATGGGTTACCGCACATTGGACAGAGTGCAGGTGCAGTGTAGGGATAACTCTTTCACACCTCTTTCCCGCCTCTCTCTGGTTGTAGTAGACGCACAGTTTTCCTGTGTCCTCTGCGCCTCTGTCACGTAGTTTTTGAGTTTTGTGATGGAACATCTTATTCAATTAGTTCAAGACCATCCAGTATTATATGAAACAAGCAATCCAGACCTCATGAGGACAAAGCTGAAAGATGAGATATGGGAAAAGATTGCTATTGAATTGAACTACTCGAACGGTAAGTTTAATATTCTAGATTTTTGTAGTCAGTGAAATAAACCTACAGTAGTTTGTATAACCCATTAGAAGAATTAAATGTTACTAGACACTGCGCATAAACTAAATTACAATTTAAATTATTTAATTCAGAGTCTGACTCAGAATCCAAATCTATCAGAAGTTCCTCTAATTCACACGCCATATCACGTCTTCTTGTACTACTGGATGAAAGCTCCCTGACTCGTTAAAAATCTGCGGTGACCTGCAAAAACCTATTCCTGTGCTGCGCCTGCCCTCTGCCAGGACTGTGTTCAATGTGCGGTGCCTTGCAGAAACCTATTCCTGTGCTGCGCCTACCCTCTGCCTGCCTTCTGCCTATGCTGCGCCTGCCCTGCGTCCAATGTGCGGCGGGCTTAAGAGCCGTAAGACCCGCTTCAGTGGCCGAATGGTCTAAGGCATCACTCTCGTGTTAGACTGGCCTGCTGAAGACGGGGAGACAGGGTTTCAAATTCCGATCGGGTAGACTGAGAATGGTTTTAAAGACAAACATGCCAGTACTCTTCCCAAAATCTCATGCATCGGAAAGAAAACCAATATTTTATACCGAGCTATGCTCTTCTACTTCTGATTTGAAAAATTATTGCAAACATATCTTAAAATTCAAGTGACTTTTTAAAATTCTCCTGATTTTTCCTGTCACACAGTTCGGTTTTTTTCTCTCCTATTTTCCAGGTGCGTATCCACCATGTCATCCCAGCGATACAATATGGTATCAATTGTTTTATTTATTATTATTATTATTATTATTATTATGTCTAACACCATGGTTACTAACCACGTAATCTAAGGGTTAGGTATTATAAATACACAAGGGCGTAGAAAGTTACTTTTTCTAGGGGGAGGGGCATCTGCTAGAAAATTTTACTATACCTTTAGTCAATAAAATTTTTCACACTTATATATGGACCCCTTTGGGAAGGTTTCAAAACATTCCAAGGTGGGTCTAGACCTAACATCTTTCTACGCCCTTATAAATCATACCTGAATAGCCATGCCCATTAAACAGTGGGGTAGTCGTAAATAAATTAATGGTGGAAGGACTATGATTTTAGGGGTGCTACCTTTTGGTTCTTGTAATAGGTGAAAAAGTGTGTGTTGGGAGTGAGGAATATTTACCATATAGAAAACATAAGGGGACGGCGGCCCCCTTCGTCTTTCCCCGACTACACTATTGCTAATGTATCAAGCAGTTAACTAACAATTTAGTTGATGAAACGAACTCAATTAAATGTTCGGCCTCGCTGAGTATCAAACACGAAACCTTTAGATTAGTAGGCAGACACACTACCTAATGAGCCAAGATTTTAAACAGTTTTTTTTTCAATTAAAAAATAAATAAAAAGAGGGTAGGAATGAAACGCAAAGTGAAACCAACGGAATACCCCTTACCTTCTTTATTCTCACCAGCGACGTCTTAAGGGATAAGTAAGGTTAAATTCATAGGAAGTGTACTCGCAGTTGCGTGGGGAGAGAACAGAAAACCATAATTTGAACCCCGATATTCCCGTCATCGACAGTCAATCCCCCTGCGAGAGTGACGCCTTAGACCATGAGGCCAACGAAGCAAGTATCACACAAACTAACATTGAATCATTCACATCGGTGGCCACACGAACTTGGGCGTCAATATTGTAATATCTGGTTTGTCGGTGGCGATGGGAGTGGGTAGGGGGTCAGAACTCAAATTCTGCCCAGTGTACCACTCTCCCTTCAAAATACTTTGAAATTCTACCTTCCTCATCCCTACTCTTTTAGCGTTATGAGTGTAACGGCTACCAAGACGCGATGAAAAAAAAGTTTCACCGGGGGAGACTGTACCCAATTTGTCTATTTTACCAACATTTTTTATACAACAAAACAGATCAGTGTAGAGCAGTAAAATGTGTGTGTGTGTGTGTGTGTGTGTGTGTGTGTGCAGTTTGGTGTGTGTTTACGTTAGCCGAGTTCGACAAACCCAGTGTACAAGATGTTTAGCTTATGCCCCTCCTATTACCCCTCCTCCTAGTTCTTGTCGACTCGCCCTCCCCCTTCGTTTCTTTTTGCACACAAACCCGACATGGACCTTGAAAATCTACTAGGGGGCTAATGGTGTGCAAACATGCGCCGGCGCAAGGAACACCGCGTTACACGAGTGTCTCGAGACAGAGTGATTATGAATTAGGTATGCACATGCGCAGACGTGATGATAGAACAAGAAACGAAAAAAATTGGGACGAGGTTACACAAAATCAGGGCAAGGGGCTTTTTGCGCGTGTGTATATACACCGCATCTTACTACCCGCTCGAGCAAAATGTATTTAATTACTACACTAACTGGATTAGGGATAAGAAAAGCAACATAAAGAAAAAAATCTACACGCATTGCGTGGAGGGCGAGTGAGAAACCGTTTAGGAAAACAAAACTTTCAGAACACCGGTCAAATTTCAAACTCTGATTATCCTGTCACCGAAAAATCAAACTAAGTGAGCTCGACATTTAAACCAGCGGTGAGTGTGATAAATTTATAAAATATTTGGGAGAGCTAAGGATCCCGGGTTCGATTCATGGCACGGTCAAATTTTATCATTGGTGAAATGTGGGTTTACCCTTTAGTAGTGATGAATTAACGGCCGTGGTCTGGATGTTGTGTCTGTTTCAAATTTAAATTTGTTTATGAATAGTGTGCAGACGGTTCAGTATGGAACTGGCCTTTGAGGTGAAAGTACTATTGTAACTAAAAATAATCCTGGAATAAATTCAGGGTTCTCTACACCTCAAATTACCTAGAAATGGGGAATAACAACTTAGCGAGCAAACATACATTATATTTAAAATACCAATTTGCATAAATATTTAGAAACTTTAAAAAAATATCAGAAATGGTAGTGACACAATAAAATATTCTGAAATTCAAATTTTCTAACCTCTTGCATTGAGTAACATCGGCTCGCCAGCTGGGATATGTTTCACTATTTCTCCTCCATAATGTTTGCTGAGTAAACAAGAGAGAGGCTTCTGTGAGTATCTTCAAGTGAAGGGGTAATTGACCGACAAAACAACGATTAAATGAAAGGAAGAGAAAAAAAAAGTTTCTTTTGAATGTTGGCCGTGAACTTCAGGGCTCGCTTCTGGAAAACTTATGTGACGCTATTGGTTGATTGATAAATAGGGACACTGCGTCATCAGTTTTATTTTGAGGTCCTTCCTCTCCCATGAAAAACAACACAATATTATAGGAACATTCTAATAAAGATATTGGCCAAGTATGTGCAGTAGCTTGTAAAACAAGTCTGTGGACCCCGAGGAAATGAACTGAAGTCCAATTTTTATAGGTAAAGCCTTATCTGACTGCTAGAAAGTTACTAGATTTACTTTCACGTATTTGTACGTTAAGTTATGTTATCTGCAGCTGTCTCCTTTTGTAGATACCATAAATACCTTTAAAAGAACCCTGATAAAGTTAAATGTTTTAAATTTTTGTCACAAAAAAGTCAGTAGTTTCTAAAAGGGTCTTCCTATGGGAATTGGACCGTATTTTGTAGAAGGGTACAGTCAAATATTGGATGGTTTCACCTGTTGCCAGTCCAGTAGACTAGCTCCTTGTTGGCATGGTACCGCCACAGGGCCTGGAGGAAGGAAATAATTTGTAGAAGACGACATTCTATAGTTGGATAGTTTCCTTCGCTAATAGTCCAGTAGACTAGCTCCTTATTGACATGGTACCGCCACAGGGCCTGGAGGAAGGAAATAATTTGTAGAAGACGACATTCTATAGTTGGATAGTTTCCTTCGCTAGTAGTCAAGTAGAGGCTTGCACACGAGTAAGTGACTAGATTGGTTCTGACGCATTGCCGTTACAAAACTTGAGCTACTATGCCCCTAATATACGTGTTTGCTCAATATTATAAAAGTACACTGTGTCATCGTTGGCGTAGAAGTTATCTAAGATTAGGATAGTAGCTTAGCAACCAGTGTTTTCCCTCTGATATGTTGAACCAAGATTATTATTTGTAGGTACATCGAGCTCAAAGTAATTACTGTTGTGCAGATAAAAAAAAAGATTCGACGGACAAAAAGCAAGTGTGTGTGTTTTTATACAGTAAAACAGCAATAGGAAGTAGAGAACCGATTTAATGTAATTGGATACTTTTATTTAAAACAAGCAAAAGTTTTAATACTATAGATCAAAGAGTAGCTTATATTAATAATAATTTAGTTGAGCAAACATTCGCCTGGAGAAAGGATGGCAAAAGCACCATGAGCATCACAATCCTATAAAACACCCCTTACCAGTGATCGTGATAAGACTAGAACCTAATTATGAGTTCTTGGGCTAGGGCTAATAACACCGGTCGATCTCGTCGGTGCAGAATCATTCCTGCCTGTAGTGTGGAACTAGCGTCCTGTACTGAAATAATTGTGTGCTTCGAATTACGCTCCCTTCTTTCGTGTCATATCAGTGGCCTCTCCTCTTTGAGTGCGCAAGTTCAAGTGCACCGCTTGTGATTTCACACACAATATTACTCCATTTTATTTTAATTAAATAGCACTTAATAAAGAATCAACATATTTATTTAGATTGAAATGCTTTAAATTAGCTATGCTCTTGCGCGTATCATTCTCTTTACAATTCCATCTGTGAGCTTGACTGCTAGCGCTGCCCTTTTTCCTCTACTAAGTTGTAGGTGCGTGCAACCATCTGAGCATGCGCAGTGAAACAAAGAGAGGTTGTTGATCTAGCTACAGTGGAATTATCACTTCTTTGATTTTACATGACAGCTAACAGAAGCTAGCAGATGGTATCAGTAATGCCAACATTGTCTGAAAGTAACTTTTGTCAACATATTTGGAAATAATTATTTACTAATTACTACTATTATTATACTAAAAATATTACCAATCACTTCTAACAATACTTCCCAAAAGATTACAGTACAATTTTATTTTCCATAATTAAATTTAAGAAAAAAAAAGTCTAGTAAATTAATTATATTTTTATTTTAACTCTTGTGGCAATTACAGGTTAAATAGAGCGTTAAATTTTACATTTAATGGTATTAAATTCAGTTATTAATATTTTTATAACTGCCCTCGCATATCTTTAACATAAATAAATGGTTTTTGATAATAAAGAGGGAAAAACTTACAAATGTTTGTGAAATAATATAAAGTTTAAATTTTGTAAACACGAGTATTAATACAACTCGCCGTCCAACCTGCAACAAGTTCCTCAAAGTCATCAACTGGAAGCATAGTTTCTATCCAGTGGCCATATTTGTTTTCAGCTTATAGGGCCATTTTTAACGTTCTCTTACTTTTAATAATCAATTTGAATTAAACAGCGAAAGAAAACTTCAATACTAAACAACCAACCAAACGGTTATTTTCATAACCAAAATCTAACAATTTTAAATATACATTATAACAGTGAATTATCGTATAAAATACAGTTAATAAAAACCACGTGCGTGAGTCAAAAAATTGAAGAACAAAATATTTTATAGTTGAGTACTATTGATTTGTATTTAGGCGTGTCTATGCTACCGTTAATAATTTTATTACAAATTTGAATAATATAGTGTCTTTTTTCAATATTAATTCGGCTACTTAGTAATCTGTGTGTTCTTTTGTGAATATTATTTCGGTGTGTGAGCGTGCTATCGATCGAAAAAAACCTGTTTTTAAGTGATCTTTGAATAATTATTTATCTAATATAACATTAAGCGTGCAATAAAAAAAATAGCGAGTGTTTTTTAGTGATCGATATACAATTTTCGAAAATTTAAGTGTATCAAGACTATTAAATAAATCTTTTAACCCCCAAGATTGTGTTGTGTTGCCCTCTAGGCTAAACCTAGAGTTTTAGGATTTTCATAGTATTCCAAAAAAATCTGTGAAGTGTAATAAAAAATACTTGCGAGTCTTTCTCCAGTGTTGATTAGTTTATTAGAGACTTTGTTATAACTGTTTAAGAATGATTATTCGATTCTTAAAATCATTCGATTATGCCCATCACTAATACTAATGGGGTAGGTAAGAAGAGAGTTGGAAACCATTTAGGGGAAAGGAGCCAACTCAGAACACCAAGCCGGGATTCGAGCCACAAGGGGAAAACCAAACAATACGAGATTAACGCTTTTGTCTGGGTGACTGAATCTTCTAAAATTAGATGAAATCTTCAACTTGACGGCTTTAACTCCAACAACGGATGCTACCGGATGTGGACTGTTCGTGTTCACTCGGTGGAAACGAAGAAGAAGATAAAATAATAAACATACAAAACAAACCAAGTGCATGCTTAACACTTATATCGAGCAAAAGAATGGTGGAAGATTGCTACGGTGCTACAGTACGAACATAGAATGAAGAGTAGTTTAAAAAAATTACAATAACATTCTATATTATATTTATTTGTATTTTTTTACCATCCATCACAAGTGAAAAGTATAGACGGATCACTTTGTGACATCACCAGTTTAATATGCAAATTTCAATATTATTTGCATTTGCGTGCCACCTTAGTTTTCATAAAACACATTTTATTGGCCAAATAGATTAATTGTTGTTCCAAAACAAGAATAGAGTTTAATTTTCTATACATGGCGATATCAACAAGTTCTTAAATATCTGTCATAAGCATAGCGGAATAAAAAAAATAAAAACCTCCATCACGTCAGTCCACAAGAGAGCTATACCGACCAAGATGCCACCTCATGTTGGCGAAGATGGTGCCAACATTTGCGGATAGAGGGTGTTGTGATCAATACGAGCCCTCTGATCACTACTCTTTGTTTTATAGACCAGAGACGTTTCTTTTTTATTCAAGTGGGTCCTCAATTGTCATCACGAGGCTGAGTTGGCTCCGTCCCAGACCATTTGCTTCACAGACAAAACTAGAAGCACTGGGGGATCAAACCTGGAACCTTTGGATCACTATCTATAAACTCTGAACACTATACCACACAAAGGGTCATAGGAGCGTTTGATGAAAAACTTTTTAAATGGAGATAAAAAGTTTTCATTAAATTCCAGGACACCCTTGACATATATTAAAGAACTGTTGAGGTCATCATGTGAAGAAAATTAAACTCTATGTTTGTACTGAAGAAATATTTGATTTATTTTGAGAAAAATGAATATTTTGCTATAATAACTGCAAAAACAATTGCCTTAACTAGCGTTCCCTACTGCTAAATCTTGTCTTATATATAAAATTCTCGTGTCACAATGTTCGTTCCCGTACTCCTCCGAAACGGCTTGACCGATTCTCATGAAATTTTGTGAGCATATTGAGTAGGTCTGAGAATCGGCCAACATCTATTTTTCATACCCCTTAGTGATAAGGGTTGTCCACCCTTAACATTTTTCTATAATTTTTAGACATTTTTTTAATATCTTTATTTTTTTTATTATGTCGCATTAAAAAATACATACAACCCTAAATTTTTACCCTTTTATCACCAACCCCTATTTTTTAATAGCCATTTTAGTAATTTAATCATTTTTCATCCCCGGTCGATAACTGATCAATCGTCATGTGCCAATTCAATTCAAACGTATTCAGTTTCCGATTAGATTGGCATTTGCAATGACTATCAACAAATCCCAAGGTCAAACGATGTCTATTTGTGGCTTAGATTTGAGAACACCATGTTTTTCACACGGACAATTATACGTGGCATGCTCTCGAGTGGGTAAACCATCCAGTTTGTTTGTGTTAGCTAAAGATGGACTAACAAAAAATATTGTTCACGCTATGGCATTAAGAGATTGATATTGTTTGTTAGTGTTACTGTCGTAATTGATTAATTAATGATATATAATTTTAAGGAATAAATTATAATAACTTAAAAATAATGTTTGCCTTTTGTTATTTTTATATTCCCTCATCGTTCACAGCGCTCCATGCCTATTTCACGCATATACCACATTCTTACACACTTACAATAAGTAAGCTATTTTTTGTCTACACTAGAAATTACTTAAAAATTATTTATATGGCAAAACAACGTTTGCCGGGTCATCGAGTATCCTACAGATAAGTTACTTTATATTAAATCATATTAATTAATTCTGATTTATTTATTAAATCCCTTTCTACTTTATAATATTATAACAGTAAAGCGTAAAACCACTCCTTACAGGTGGAGAGCATTCGCGCCTCCTGACACCTCGGAACACTGTGCCCTTCCCTTCAATCCCGCGGCTATTATGGAAGGATCCACTAACAGGAATGTTCGATGGAACAGTTTATCTTCAAAATCCTCTCAAATTAAATAAATAGTACGGTGCATCGCGCAGACTTTTAGCTTCTCTGACTAAAACTGGAGCTATATAGCCTCCTAGAAACGCGTAAGATATGTGAAACTAAATAATAAAACATGGTTTCAGAAATATTCCACCAAAGAGCATATATGAAATAATATACGATGTTACAGAAACAGTGAGTAAAAAGAAGTTTCAAAGTGTTCCATGAAAATACATGTATGCTCATAGCTCTGAAACAGTTAATTTTATAAAATCTATTAAAAAAGTTTTATATCTAATGGTACTTACATCTTTACAATAAGTTATTTCGTATCTCAAATAGTTCCAGAGATATAATACAAATTTGAAATTTCTGCCTATCTATAGTAGGCCTACGTTCAAATTAAGTTTCATGGAAAAATGAAAATCGCCATTTTGTTTTAAGGTTAAATAGTGTGTAGATACAAAATTTAATCAAAATCGTTAGAGAGGATTTTGAGAAAACCTATTTTTTCTCTTTTTTCCCTTCATTAAACTACCCTTCTTTCATTTTAGGGTTGGATATCTAATACAAAAAACCCCACTGAGGAACCTTATGAGAACTCTAGAGACCAAGTTTTAGCCATATTTGTAAAATAGTATCCTCTCTAAGCCGAGCCGTAGACAAACAAACAGATGGCATCGCGAAAATCACTTTTCTGTTTCAAGAGGTCATGAAACTTCGATTTATAAAAATCCTAAGTTCAATTTTTTTGACAATCACAATACTTTTCTCTCTGAGGGGTCAAAACAAAGTAAAAAGAGCATCATACTCCACCAAAAACCATAAGTAAAATTAACTACGTTATTTCATAACCAAAGATCATAAATATCAATTTAATTTTCAAGGACTTGAATAAAAATATAATATTATTTATTGTCTTATAGCTCAGAAACTATTCATTCTGTAAAAGTTTATTTCAAACAAAAGAGTTTTATATTTAATAGTACTTCATCTTTACAACGATAAGTTATATCGTATCTCACATAGTTGCGGATATATGATCAAAATTGGAAATTTACATTTCTATAAAGTACCCTTAAAGTCACTTTAATGGGAAAACAAGAATTTCCATTTAGTTTATAATCTTAAACAATACTTGTATACAGATTTAACTCACTTTGTTCGTTCAGGGTTCCGCCCCCAAACCCCGTATGAGTATGTAAACTAATGTAATTCCAGAGCCGTTTTTAGATAGGTCTTACCGTTTAACCACAAGAGAACTCAGAAAGGTCCTCACCGACTTTAAAGTTGCTCCACCATTTTGAATTTTATTCGGGGGTTAACAATTTAACTTTTTGGAATGTTCCCGTCGGTTACAGGCTAAAAGCTGTAAGTTTGCCAAATGTCTAGATCATCTGAAAATGGCTAAACATTAATGTCAGTGAGTGAGTTAGCCATGTGGCTTTATAGTAGTACAATAATAATTAAAACCTACAGAGAATATTTTGAGAAAATAGATTATTTTTTTCCTCGCCTTTAAGTCAAAGTCAGAGTTAGATATCTAATTCCAAAAACTCCTTGGGGGAACCTTTTGAAAACTATATACCAAGTTTTAGCCGACCGGTAGTATGAGTCCAACTCTAGTAAAAAGAAAAAAAATCTGGTTTAGGGATCATGAAACATCGACATACATAAAAATATTGTTTTTTTTCCCCCAACGCGATACTTTCTCTATCCGAGGGGTGGCGAGAAAGTAGAAACTGTGCCAAGATAATGTTTTATTTTTATTTTAGCTTTCACTTGGGTAAATAAAATAGTGTTTACTACGAAACACCGGTCGAGGGGAATCTTTGAAAGTAGACAATTACTAGAACCTAAATATTCTAACAGGGGAATGTAAGTCCTATTAATTAGGATAAATTACCCGCTTCGGTGGCCGCATGATATAGGGTGCTACTCCCACAGTAGACTAAACTACCGATGACGGGGAGATCGAGGCTCGAATCTCGGTCGGGTGTACTGAGGTTTTCCCCCAAAATGGTTTTCTATTCTCCCTCAACACAAATGCAAGTACACTTCCTATACATATAACCTCCACATCCTTCAAATTATTAGTGTAATTAGTAGATAAGCGTATAACCCGAACGGATAGTAAAACGCAATGCTAAAAAAATTGTATAAATTAATCGTTAACATATTGTGATACATTTCAACATGACTTGACTTATGAATAAGTGAAAGTAGTCTTCTGTATAGTAGGATTACATTAGGAATATCAGAATCTAACAGTTAATAAAACTACTCTCATGCATATACATATAATACGCAGCTGTCACTTTTGATAAATATTATCGATACCTACTTAATAAAATTACACTAGTAATATTACTATAGTAAATTGTTATCAATTTTGTCCGCATAAAGTAGTTTCTATTTTTTAAAAGTCCCGTTCTTACGTTACCCTTTAAAGCCAATAAACTACTACGTACTGAAACCGCACAGGCCGAATTTTTTTTACCTGCTTTGTAACATACCAGAAGCACACAAGGTTGGTGCATCAACAGCGCACTATTGTTTGTAGTCTCTGAGCCCCAAATGGCAACGCCGGTTCATGTCCACTACTTATTTTTAACTCATCTCCTCAACTGTTGTGACCTTTAGATGCAGCGGTGACAGTGATCAATAAAGGCAGGAAATGTATATTTTTCAGAAATAACCCCTATTGTAGAGAGTAAGGGGGCTGTTAGCTGTAATTTTATTATTTTGTTGTAGACCTTAACTAATGTAAAGCGTAAGGGGGTTGTGCCCTGTAGTTTTATTATTTTATTATAATTATTGTAAATACTAAGGGGGCTGTTTACAATATATGTTTGCAATGTTGTCACGAATACAGTTTATTTTTCCCCTCTGAACGTTTGATACATGTTTAGGTGTATGTTTGGTCCATATCTTCTTATGATTTTGATATGAGGTATCTCCTTCTTGTGCGTCTTCTATGTTGTCCGTCAAAAAACATAGTCATTCATTACAGTTTTCAGTACGTGGTTGATAAAATGGATAGGAAAGGTGGAGGGAACAGTGTATTAGTACAATCCCATCAAGCTGCCCTTTCCCTGGCAATACGACTCAAGCCAACATTGTTGTTTTTTAGATATTCATAATATATATCGAAAGTGACAGATACCGCTCATATGGCATAATGTATGAACATTTTCAGTGACTGTCAAATACTATTCTTTCCCCTAGGATAATATTGTATCAAAGCTTCCAAAACTACTTTCATACAGTCATACGTCAAGTCATCTGATCTGCTTGGGAGAACAAATGAAATTTCAAAACCAACCTATTCAATCAGTGATCACGCAACTACAAAACGAGATACAAGCAAATAGCTGCGTTTACTGTTGTGAGGATATTTGAACTATGGGAAGTGTGTGTGTGTGTGTGTGTCGTCATTGTTCTGCTAAAAAAAATCAGTTTCACGACACAACACAATAATATGAAAACATCCAGATTTACATGATAATTAAAGAGGTGTTTAGCCAGCAGAAAATAAAATATTTTGACAGCTGGTTATAGTTTGGGTTACGAAGTATCATTCATGAGACAACAACTTTCTGCGTGTACGTGAATTGCTGCTTCACTCAAGCAGAACTTAATCTATCTATTTTTGACGCATGTGTGAACTAGGCTTTACTGCAGACTTCGATGTACAACAACACGATATTGTTTACTGTACAAGTTCGTGACATAACTGCATGAGGATTATTAATATGACAGCATCGTTCATTGACAAATGAAAAGTTGGATTATTATTATTATTATTATTATTATTATTGCTAAAAATCATATGGAATACTCAGGATTTGTTTTCAATGTCGAGTGTTTCCTTTGTATGAAACCTTAAAAATTTTGGCGGAGGAAAATAGAGCGGAGTAGGATTTGTAAAATATTATACTCTGCAGTGGTAGAGAATTTGGTTCGAAGCCATAGTTGGTGCGACCATTAACAATTAACAATAACATTACCAATCAGAAAACACGAGTTTTTACGCCACTAACTAATGTTGCACAGGCTGGATTGGTCGCATGGTTAGTGTACCCGACTCCGACCTTGCAGGACGTGGTTCGTTCCCAACCGGATGCATACTAAGAATTTACCCCTCATATATAATGTTTTTGATAAGATATATAGCCAAATTTAGGTAAAATTATTTTCAATCATCCTGATCGTTATTTATCCGTAAGATTAATTTGTTAGAGGAAGAACTAGGCCTTGATGAATGTCGGCGAACTTGACTTTCCGGGGTTCGAATACCGGTCGGGTGCAATGGATTTTTTTTAACAATACCATTTATGATTCCACTCAACAGATGAACGCTGGTGCATTTCCTTCTTTTAAAAAAAAATTTAATCCTTCTTTCATTCGCCCCAATAAGTTACGGCAGCTCTAAAAACAGTTAATAAGGCCTATAGACTTGTCTTGGCCGTTAACAACATACACTAGAAACGTGTTAATCCGAATAGTGATTAACAAAAATTCCTGTTTACCCGTAGCCCTCTTTCGTCCAAAAACAACTTTATCAATATTAACTGAAAAGATCCGACAGTAAAGTACAGTACAGTACAGTACAGTAACGCTACAGCTGCTGTTAAAAGGCAGATTGTTCGTTCCGCAAACGCGCATCAAATCTCAAAGAAATAACATAATTATGTTTAATTATGTTGACAAGTTGTAGGTCTTATTCTGTCTTTGTAACAAAAACGTCACCTCTCATTTCTCACACTGTACGTAAATGTTTTATTTCCATAACATAATGCGTATGTACAATTCTTTACATGTGAATGCGATAAATTTCCAAAATTACTGATTATCAGGAATGCCAAGCCCTACCACGCGGATTTGACCTGGCCCCATAAAATTCGGATGAACGAGTTTCCAAATTTTGTTTTGTTTGTACATTTATTTAAATAAAAAGCAAAGGTCTATATCAACACAAGACTACAAACTAACTTAAGAGCAACAACTTTCTCTGATGTGTACATTTCTAAGGCCGTTGAGCGAGGCCCAAGTAATAGAATTTTTTTAAGACCCCGTCTAGTATGACCCTATGATCACCCCAACAAACCAAACCATTTGGCCAAGAGGGCGGACGAATACATCTGAATGGTTTCAACCTTGAAGTGACGCCCCCCCCCCTTACCCCCTTTATGACATAATATCAATATTATCTCCCGAGTGTGTGGGACCCATTGTCAAGGTCACTGTCACAGTTGGTCAGTGATTAGGAGGGAGAATGTGGGCCAGGGTTACACAGTACAAGCCAATTACAATGAGTGTTGAATTGATGGGGGGTGTAAGTACACTAACTACTGCAGGCGCGTCATAGCTGTGGAGTTCATCACGGCTGCACAAGGTTCGTCTAAGTCAAGTCTGCAGGCTTTAATAGTACGTCTCCTCTCTCACCTAACTTAGGTGTGTAATACAACTCGAACTAGAACTCTCACTATGACGCAGTTATCCGTTCTCTACTTTAAAAAAACACACAGTGAAACAGTTTTAACATACAGTAGACCCTCATTAATTCGGACAGCCCTTTTCCCAAAATAATACATTAATAAACTCCGATGAAAAGGCTAAATTATTAATTGAATCATTAGTTCAAGAAGGGACCTGGTGGTCTAGGGGTAAGGTGTCATACTTCTGTTCTGGGGGTCAGGGGTTCAACTCTCGATTCCAGCACAGATTTATCTGATTACCAAACCCTTCCTTCACCTCTGACATTACGTGTATTAATCACAACTTGTGAATGTGGGGAATGCCAGGCCTCCACCGTGGTTCGGATCCTACGTTAAACTGTAGGTCCTCCATTTCATCTCACAATCACCCTACCATTACACATTAGCGTAAGTGCGTATAAACCGAACGGGTAGTAAGACGCGGTGCTAATAATAATAATGGTAATAATAATTAGTGCAAGAAATGTATGTTAAAAGAAAACAACAGATCAGCAATGTTTTCAAATATGTTAGTGTGGCATGTGACATGAGTGTGGTTAAACCAAGAACATCATGTTTTAAGTAAAGTCATATTAAATAATAAAGGACCAAAATATCCTGTAAATAATGTTTATATTAATTTCTTTCCTGAGGATTATTTCCCATTTGTATTATAAAATATAAAATAAATGTGGTTTGTTGTTTTAATCGCACCTTGCATTATTTAATAGGATTGTTTAGATATATACTTTCATTAATCCGGATTAATGAGATTTTACTGTATTTTAAAAATTGCAACAAAAAATATAATTATTTTAAAACGTATAACCTGAACGGGTAATAAGATGCGGTGCTAAAAAGAAAATGAAAATGATTATAGAACTGAACTCAATTCTAAGCTGTTGTCAAATTAGTAACGCAAAACATCACACTTGAATGCGTTTTATAGTTTGAGCGTAATCTTGTGTTTAATTTCCCCGCTAATCGGAAGTGAGATAGATGGGCACGGTACGACTCGTACAATTACACGTGCAGCACTCGCACTATGTAAACACATATTGCAAGTATAGGCTACTTGCTAGCCAACGCGAATCGTCCAAGTATAAGGCATTCACGAGCTAAGTTTACCTGGATGACAGCTCGAATTGTTACTAGAAGTAATCCCTAATATATCACTACATCAACAGCTGACATCTATCACTTTGGATGACTGTAATGAAAACAGATGGTAATATATTAATGTGATGGTTAACCACAGTAATTTAGGCCAATATTATGTATATATTTATTTGAGGTCGGACACAAAGTTTATTTATAGTTTTATTCCCCTTAAAAAAATATTAACATCACTTTCACAAAAACTTCTAACGAACATAGCCTCAAAATGTAGACTGACGAATTTTAAACTATATGATTGGACATAACGGTATACAAGTTTTTTACAATGATGAAGACACGCAGTTGATGAAAATACTTTATTCATTTAAATATTTCAAAATACGATAAAATAATCATAAAATCATGTATTGTATGTAAAAAATTGACAACAATTTTCTCTTTTCCAAGTAAATACGACCCCTGTATTAAAAGGTATTGATGTATGCACTATATTACACAAAATCAGTAACGTTACAAAACGAAAAATAAGTACTTTTAATTATGTTTAAATTATTGTTTCGAGTTGGACAGAAAGAAATTATTTTAAAATATGAAATAGTATGAGAAAACTTAAGTTTACGTTATTTTAAATGTAATATATGATAGGTAATTAAAGATCTTTATATTTATAACAAAACTGTGATCTTTTACAAGTGTTGGCAACCCAAAACCTAAACATATGATTTTCAGAACTGTCATCCAGGTAAAAACCTATCGTGAATGGAATATAAGTTAGTTGCGTTCATACTTTTATGCGTGCGAGTGTTAATTCGATAAAAAGTGGAACAATGAGGTTTGTTGAGTTGTTTGAAGAATCTAAATATCTTTGTATCATTCACCTCGTTGATTACAATAATAAAAATGGAAAAATATTGTTTGGCTTAAAATAATTCAATGCATGAATATTATCGGTTTGGAAATTAAATGACTAAAAAAATATAAAATATAAACCTTGATATTTTTAAGAAGTTAGTAAAACAAAACAAAAAAGTTTAGAATCTCTAGATATCACATTTGCTATGGTTTTAAATTGCTTATCGATTCCTAGGGAACATAGTTATCTTTTTCTAGTGTCTTACTACCCATCCAGGCTATCCACATTTTGGTGGAAGGAGGGTGGAAAACCATTTAATGAAACCTTCCTGACATTCAATATATCCCACTGGGATTCGATGACCAATCTCCCTGTCACTAATAAACCATGCTAGATGTGCTTAACATTTAATCCGCTTGCCCACCAATGTGGGCCAGCCACGTGTGCATCGAAAATATACTTAATATTTTATTGGTCTCTTACAACTATTATACTGTTCTCCATTTTTTATTATTCGCCTGTTGCTCTCAGTGTGACGGTTATAAGCGACTTAAGCAGCATCTTAATTACTAGTCGAACACAACAACAAACCTTCAGGCCGTCGGTTTTATCACCATGTGAAAGACAACCAATTCAATTTTCGAGCGATACTTTTCAACTCTGCAAAGAATGAAACCGGTAGTAGGCAGAAGCTTTGCCGAATTAACTCAAGTGTTAATAATGTCGAAGAAAGAAAATATATGACTTTGGGTAGAACTATCGTTATTTTTATTTTTATGAGAGCAATTAATACAAACGTAAGTGTTGGCAACAGTGTTACCCGTACTAATGTCGTTTGAAATCAATTTCACTCTCAATAGGTCGAGGTTAAAGTCCCGGCTAGCCGCAACCAAAGGGGGCATCCATTTATAATTTATTAACGATTTCCCCATCCTCTTTCTCCGCTAATGAATGGGATGAAAGAGCGATTATTTTTAATATAATTTGTTTAGCTCATAAAGCAAAATCAATGCATAATAATAAAATACGTATATGTTAGCGTCCTCATAACATTTTTAAAAATCAATATTTCCATAGAAACACTTTCGTTTTCAACCTTATACCTGTTTCATAGGAATGAGACGTATATACAAAAGCAATATAAAACGGAAACTTGAGTATACCTAACTTTAATGGTCGTTTCGTTTGTGTAAAAATAAAGTTGACAATTTTCTAGAACATATATCTAATATAATGCCAGTTCAGTATGCATTGCTAGCTCACGTGATAACAACAAGTTTAGTTAGTTGGGTGATGTCACAGGACCCAGAGGAAGGAGCTAGTTTGTAGAAGACGACATTCAAGTGTTGGTTAGTTTCCTTTGCTACTAGTCCAGTAGACTGGCTTCTGGTTCGCGTGGTGACGTCACAGGACCTAGAGGAAGGAGCTAGTTTGTAGAAGACGACAGTAAAGTGTTGGATAGTTACCTTTGTTACTAGTCCAGTAGACTGGCTTCTTTCTGACGTCGTAAAATCACAGCTCGAATGAGCTTACTATACTCCGATTAAGTTTGGAAATGACATCATGAAGTATCGCAATTGGACCTATTCCTCCCGCAAGCTTCCCCCCTCTCCACCACGCTTATTCAAAGGACATCTGCAGGACCAACCTAGATACACTTGTCATTATAGATAAAATTGTATGGCCTACTCATGTGTATCGCCTAATAGAGGGCCGTTTAATTTGAACGATTGACATTCCGAAATACATTTTAAAGAGGAAATTACACCACTTCAACACATGAATAAGAGTGGTGTGTTCGATTAAAAAAGGTTAAGTAGCGCAATTGTAATTAGTACTGTACCAATGACGATGACTCACAGACGGTTTTAAACCAATCAAGGTATTGGTATTGGCATTGTGTTTGAAACTAGGAACAAAACACCTTTGAGAGACTGGTTCAAATCCAGTTGGATTTAGACACATTTCTTGTGAAACAATTCTGATAGAGTGGGTGCGGTTCGGGGTCGTACCCATATTTATTTTCGTGGTGAAAGGGGTTATTGGATGATTTTCCCTGCGGTGAATCGGGTTAAAGGTCTCCCAAAAGGAGATCACAAGGAATTTATTTTAAACATATAATTTAATGTCTGTCTTTAGACATAATTGGGATTGTAAGTATTATTAATTTTCTAAAACTCAATTAAATACAATATTAATATTACACTATGGGGCGGGGGGGGGGGAGAGAGGTCAACCCCAAA
>CABEEJ010001876.1:66745-88248 GCA_901482245.1 Timema douglasi
GGGAGAGAGGTCAACCCCAAAGATACCCTTTTAAGTACGGCCCTGATGCGGTCGATTAGGAGTTTAGTATTCTATAAGTGCGAGCTAAACAACTTATTACACCACTTGTGTGATTAACACCTGCAAACAAATTCATACACCACAAACCACACTTGTGGACGCTAGGACAAAGGCGTAAGTCTAATCTTGGAATCGATAGTAACATTTTTGGAACCAACCTAAACCTTCACGTGGTAATGTCGACGGCCTCCCTACCCACTCTGTCACATACGAAAAGTGACTTGAAGTTCCAGGTGTATGAAAATATACAAGTTCATTAACACCGGACAATGTTTCCATGTTTTATGGATGCATTAGTAGGAATGCTGCGAAACACAAATTAAGTCAATTATTCGACAAAGTGCATATTATCCCAACACTGTATTCAACACACTCATTATAATTTTTTCAATTCTTTTCCTGTTTCGAGAATTAAAAAAACGGGGGAAGTCTATTCCTTTTAGTACCATTTAAGGCGGGGAAACCTTTCCACCACATTTATAAAGAAAACAGTTTTTATTTTGTGTAAAGCCGAGTGTGTTAAAACAATACCCCTTTTTTTCTCAAATTTTTTCAACATAAATAGTGTGGATATACCCATTTACCTTGGGTGGTAAGCCAACGGTTTGGGGTATGGTTGTTGTAATTCCTGGAACTTATGGTTGAACATGATAAATTGATTTTATTAAATTAATTTATGTTTTTATTTTTAAAAAAAGCCCACACCGGCGGACACGCAGAAAAATGTATCAGTCTTGTCTCGTCTGGTGTTCCGTTAACAATGAGGTCAACACTCTAATCCCAAATAATTGAAGTATTTTTTTCTCAGTCATTTCCCACTCTTCTTCTAAGTAATTGTAGGTACTGTATATGATTACCTAAATGTTATCTTACTCATCCCTACAACATTAGTGAAAATATGCGAGTACCCCAGATGGTTAGTAAGACGTGGATTACGATTGTTATAAAAATGGGGAGCGAGAGGTGAGCGAATCGGACGCCTGACTCTGACCCGGCAGGCCGTGGTTCAATCTTTGGCAGAGTGCTCTGAGGGGAGGACTAACAGTGTGATCTGCCAACCTATTTCCAGTCGGATGCTGTTGTATGCTCTCTTTTTTTTTTTTATCACCGCGTCTTACTACCCTTTATGAAACTAAAACTCCCTTACCTTGAGTTATCTAATCTAAGCTAATGATAGTCAAAACATGCTACGGAGCGTACTAAATAGATGTCTATCTGAGTATTGTAAGGCAAGGTCACTATTGCCTCACATGGATACTAAATCTCGACCATTTATTGGTCAGAATAAGGAGTTCAACGCTTACCAGCTTTCGACCAGAAACGAGACCAATCAATCATACTAATGTATCTGAAGTAGCCCCATGACTTCTTTGGTGCTGACTGACAGCTGACAGCTAACTTCTGACAGCCAAAATTTAGCTCTATACCTAAATTTTGACCGTCAGAAGTGACAGCTGCTAAACACATGTTTTTGCAGTTTATATGGTTTGGGGTAGGGATACATAATTTGGTCTGGTATCTTTTCAAAGCTGTCAGTCAGCACCAAAGAAGCCATGAGGCTACTATACTTCAAAATACAGTGTTTTTATACGCTTTTGCGCCAGTACTTTCTATCAGTCTTAAAACCTAAAGAAACCGTAGAAAGACGATGTATTTTAAGGAGCTTGAATGTTTGTGCACACGGGAGGACAGGGGGAGGAGGAAAGGGCACTTTTTATATAGCCCGAGTCTTACTACACGTACGAGCTATTCACACTTAACTTAACTTCTAGAGTAAGGATGAAGAAGGTGGGCTGGCCGGGAATCGAGCTCCGATCCCCTGTCATCAGTAAACCAGACTGGACGAGCTTGACGTTCGCCGTGCGCCCACTGATGCAGTTGAAATCACTGTGTCAACAAAGACACCGCACACGTATTTAGCAATGGAAGTTCGAAACGATATTCGCTCTCCCCTTAAACACACACGCTTCGTACGTCGTACCAGCTTAAAGATTCGTTAATTTATTTTTAAGAATTAGCGTTTATTTTCTTCTTCTTCTTTCATTTATTACAGTACTGACTTATGGCGTGATTACTATTATTACATAGGAAGATGAGAGTTGCAAGTGTTGGCAAGAAAAATACAATTCTGACACGAATACATCTCTTCAGAGCGTGTAATAAAGGGGGTACCATCTGGAACGCAACCAGAGTTGTAGTAGTTCTACACATCCGTTTCGAGATTAAAGTACTTCTATACATTTCAACAGAATTGTATTATATTTACGTTGTACGATCAACGCAAGAATTATTAACGAACGACTAGTGGATAGGAACGAGTGATTTTTTAATTGTGCTATTTAACGTGCACTTTCTAAATAATGTTAATTTATATAATATCAAAATAGGACTTAAAATTGCTATTACATTCCAATTTTCAAAGGAAGAACCTTATCTGAAGGCTAGAAAAGTAACTAAATATACTCTCAGATATTCATAAATCAAGACATATAATAAATATGCAGATGTCGGTGACCTGGCGGTCCAGGGGTAAGGTTCAAACTCCTGTGTTGGGGGTTCATGGTTCAATCCTCGGTCCCAGCACAGATTTATCTGATTGCCAAACCCTTCCTTCACCTCTGACAAGACGTGTATTAATCACAACTCGTGAATGTGAGGAATGCCAGGCCTCCACCGTGGTTCGGACCCCAAGTTAAATTGTAGTTCCTCCATTTCATCTCATAATCACCCTATCATTACACATTAGCGTAAGTGCGTACAACCCAAATGGGTAGTAAGAAGCGGTGCTAATAATAATAATAATAATAATAATAATAATAATAATAATAATAATATTATGCAGATACCACTTTTGATACATATATTTTACTGAGACCTTTAAAATAACACTAATAAATTAGTACCGTACATTTTCCTTAATTTTAGTCTCAAATAAAAGTTAGTATTTTCTAAAGGGTTATCTATATTAATAATTGGACTGTACCAACACATCCCCACCTCCAAGCTAAATACTAATTGGATAGCAGGACGAACCGATAACCGAACAGTAACAAACAGCAGATCTGTGAATATTATCCGTAATCTAACCACGGACCTCCTAAACTTGCGATCGACTACTTTAATCATTCAACCACGGGTACGAGTTTTAAGGACGGTAAATTGTCATGAAAATTAAAAATAACCAGCACATATATGAAGAAAGGATGAGAAAATGGAGTGTAGACCACAAGAGTGGCAACCACACTACCATCCTGAAACCGAACCAAGTCAAATACTAGTGTCCGCATCAGTGGACACGTGGGATAAGACGTCAACCTTGTCTCATCTGACATGCCGGTAGCAGGGAAATCGTGGTTAGAATCCCATTCCAAACGGATTCCCACTTTCCCTTATTGAAAATGTGGGTGCATTTCTTCTAAAGTATACCTTTCTCAATATTAGGCCATTATTGTAAATAAGCGAACAGCCAGAACACGCGTAGCGCAAGAAAGAAGTTTAGAAAATAATAATTGAAATTCAACAAAGCCTTAGCTGGCTAAGGTTAAAGCTAAGGCTGTGTGCAAAAATACTCTAAGGAGTTATCGCTCGAGGTTCACTTCTCGACTGAAGATATGTTGTTGTTTTTTTAGGTAATTAACGTTCACTTTCTGAACCGACTGATATTAACTACCAGTTTTGCCGGGAAAGGTATTTCCCCATACCTTCCAAGGTTCTTTTACATACAGCAATCGACATGGGACCGACGGCTTTACCTCCCCTCCGAAGGAAGATGTGCTACGGATTTTAATCGCTCAAGAAAAATCCGTCAACCCCGGCTAGGTTTGAACCCACGAGCATCGGGTTTCAGGCAAGCACATATAATTTCATACAAATTTACCTTTATCAAGTCCTCCAAGGCTAGATTATAGCTAATACCGGTCATTGCCTGGTTTTCGACCTCTTCTCCTCTGTTCCTACCCAAGACCATCGCAATATTCACCCTCGACATCATGTTCCTTTAAATTAGATACTGAAAGCCGCTAATAACCAACAATTAAATTTAAGGTGGGGTGATAGTGTGTAGAGTTTCCTCAACTTGTGTGTGTGTGTGTGTGTGTGTGTGTGTGCTCAGCGCTGCTCTTTTGTTGCTGTGCAGAAGACTGCGCGCGGTCTCGACGAGCTCTGAGGTCCTGGCTTCGAGCTCGTCGGTCACTCTCGTCTTGAAGTTATCTTAAAGAGTACGTCGGCTTGAATCCGGTCAGGGCAGTAGCAATGTGTTTAATTGCGCACACGCGCGAGCACGGAAATGTGCGTGACTGTTTTACGTGTTGTAAACTCTTAAGAGTATTAACTACTTAGTTCTTGAAGGGATTCTCGATCCCGTTATAATTATATTTATGTTGTGACATTCATTAGTTGATATAATGAATTGCGCATAAGCGTGGGCATGGAGAAGAGGTTTCTGTTTAACGTTTATTTGTGTACCCGGATCAACCAGTGTTTGTGTTAAAGCCCTGAATACATATATAAGTGACAATAGACAATATCTTACGAGCTTTCTTCTTGCAAACCCCCTTAATAACGCTTCGTTGTGCCGCGCCCCAAACCTGGGGTCGCGAACCTCTGATTAACGGTACTGGTGTCAATGGGTGACGTGAGCTGTCTCCACGTGTGGAAAAAATGGTCCACGATAGGCGAGGGCACAGGAGGAAGTGTAAGTTAAGGTGCGTATTTCCCAGTTATTATATTATAATCTTTTGGCTGAATAAAATAAAATGTTGCTTGAACAGTAGTTAAGGTCAGTTTAATTTTCTACATAGCTTATACGAATAGTTCTTAAATATTTGCCATAGGTACAGTGGAATTTTAACAGAAACTTTTAAAATAAGAGAAAATGTTCTGTTCGAATGCAGGGATGCTTATGGAAGATATTCAAAGACTGTGTGGGGATTACTATGTGTAGAAAATTTAAGTAAACGTTTCTAATGAAGCAATATTTTATTTATTTTGACCAAAATATATTATAAAAGCTGCCAAAATACTGACCTTAACTCGCGTCCACTAGACAAATAATTATAAACAGAACCAAAGGCTGCCTTTAATTATACCGCTTATCCTTACTTACCTTCCCCCTTTCCCCCCAACACCCCGTCAGGCAACAAGTGAGTGGGAGGTGGCGTGTGTGATATCTGTGATACCCGACAAGCTACAAGCTCAGCGGGGCGGATCACCTAAATGGCCTCACCTCCCCAGGACAATTTATGTCCCATGTAGGAGTAAAACGAGGAAACCCTCTCTAAAACAAACTAGTCTGATGAACCGACCACTTCACGCCAAATGGTCGCGACAAGACAGTACTTTTAGGAGACAGTACGATTCCACCTTTAGTAGAATTGTCATCAAAATACCCTCCTCGTCAGTTTTTTTCTGTCCGGACTGTTCACATATTTATAATAAAAGCTTAGGGAAGGAGAAGATAGATTTTAAAGAAGGTATAACTTCATTTGCATGGAAGGAGAGTGGGGAAACCATTTAGGAGAAACTCACCTAAGTACACACGAAAGGTTCGAAACCCGACCTCCCCATACCTCTGATAATCTGACAGGCCGAGAGTGACACCTTTTACCACGTGCTCACCAGTATCGTTAAAGTTAATATACAATTAATATTACATAAAGAGAGCTTTTATTTATTGCGAACTTTGACAAATGGTCACTATCACTAGGCCTATCTTAAGCGGTTACGAGTGACACAGGCCAGTCAAACGTGACAGCTCGAATGCACATGACTTGACGTATGAACAGATGGAAGTAGATCTTACCAAGAACTGCTATTATAATGGCGATCCGACTTGCACTGACGATCAGCTCTTCCTCGTGATTGTGTAGATCTAAACGACGTGGTTTAGTTACAGGCTGCGGTGCTTTTATACGCATATTTACTAAAACATTTCTTTCACAGGCATTAACAAATTATTATTATCATTAGCACCACGTCTTACAATCCGTTCGGGTTATACGCACTTACGCTCATGTGTAATGGTAGGGTGATTGTGAGATGAAATGGAGGACCTACAGTTTAACGTGGAAATCCGAACCACGGTGGAGGCCTGGCATTCCCCACATCATTAATAAATGAAACGGTCTAAGTAGTAGCACACCGTATTGCATTTGGTAGTCGTTCAACAGTGATACCAGAGTTCAAATCCTGTCCAGGTGACTTTCCACATGTGCGTTTTCTCATCTTCTCTTTCCACGAGAGGAAGGATATTCCCTCCAAGTGAAGGAGGTGGATACATCGCGAATGTAACAGCCTGATTTGAGTTCTCTACCCGCATTAGGTAGATTTTTACCAACAATATTTCTTCATTCTATCTTAGGGCGAATATTAGTTAATCTCTTCTTAATTTTCCTCCACTAATCCTCATTCTTAAATTCAGCTAGCAGCTTAATGATAATTGCGTTAAACATATCAATAAAATAAAACAAAAGTTACATCGTAATTGTTTTATTTTTGACGTACAACATAGAATACATTATTTTTCTATTTATTTTGTGCTTGTGGCCGAACGGATGATTCACCTTGAACTCTGGGAAGGAAATGTGGTCGTTACTTCAAGAGGTTTACAGTGGTCAGCTGATGACTACCAGCAAGGTCGACCTCACAAGGTTACGAAACCAGCTCCAGATTTTCAAATAGGAATCATCCACAAGCCACGTAACGCTTTTCATTACCCTTTTTGACACCGTGTAACACAAGATGTAGACATTTAGCCTGACCCTCCCCTTCTCTTCCAACATGTCTTACGTAGTTTTCACATCAATAGTGAATGTAATTATTTCATAGAGTAGCTATTTTGACATTATGAGAGGGACTCGTGTTTAATATAGCTCAGGATCTGAAGTTATCTATGAGCAGAGTATGTTTATTAACGGTAAAAACATGAACAACGATATTATTTTTTTCAATATTATAATTTAAGTATGAGATCTGTGTTACGTAGCACCGCGATGTACCCACACTCCCCCCATGTAACACCATGTAGACATTATAGCTTTCTCCCATCCCAACAACGTTACATGGTTTATGGATGACCACATAGTTACAGGGTGGATATGAAATACAGAGTGTCAAAAATTATATGTATATATATATATATATATATATATATATNATATATATATATATATATATATATATATATATAAAGTTCACAGCGGGTGTTCCTCATGAAATTTTAAAACAAGGACGTTCCAGTAGTAATCATCGTAGTGTTAATACGTAAACGTGCTTCAGATCTGTCTACCAGTTTAGGCTATTTGTATGTACACACACAAACAGTATAGGCCTTAGGAAGATGAAATTTAAAGAAAATATATGTATTTCATTTAGGAAAAAACTTCCTCACTATAATAATTAAATAGCCAAAGATATTATTTATGCTTTTAGTGAGGATTACTCCATCTAGATATATATTCTGAAAATTTAAAAATGACACCTGGACACGGGAATCAAACCAAGGACCTTAGACTTAGTACGCCAATGCTTTTACCACTGAGCTATCCAGGAATCGTCCCGTGCCCAGGGTCATTCTTCACTCATATTTTAAGGCAGAGTCTATGATGGACGTGCGGAAAATCATCGGCTACAAGTGTGGGGTTTCATTAAGATCACGAGCTATCAGATAACGAAACCACCTTCATCTCGATAGTTGGATTATTGCTGCCAATAGTCGAAGGTGGTTGCATTATCTGATTTTAATTTATCACACATTTGTAGCCGACGATTTACACACGTCCATCATAGACTCTGCCTTAAAATATGAGTGAAGGATGACCCTGGGCACGGGACGATTCCTGGATAGCTCAGTGGTTAGAGCATTGGCGTACTAACTCTAAGGTCCCTGGTTTGATTCCCGTGTCCAGGTGTCATTTTTCAATTTTCAGAATATGATCCTCACTACACCCAGCCGGGATTCAAAGCCTGGCTTTACCCATCACCATCAAACCAGACCAGATGTGAATGACGCATTTTCCCACATGAGCACCAGTACAGGTAATTCATGAATAAATAGTGCACAAGAAAAATTAAAATAAATTCTTAAGACATGGATTTAAATATAACACTTTCATAAAGACAGCAGTTTCTTGTTAGATTCGTCCTTTAAAGGATCACACCCATACACCGGCAAAAAAAGAAAGCTAGAACTTTATTATTATTATTATTATTATTATTATTATTATTATTATTAGCACCGCGTCTTACTACCCGTTCGGGTTATACGCACTTACGCTAATGTATAATGGTAGGGTGATTGTGAGATGAAATGGAGGACCTACAGTTTAACGTGGGATCCGAACCACCGTGGAGGCCTGGCATTCCCCATTCACAAGATGTCTTGTCAGAGGTGAAGGAAGGGTTTGGTAATCAGATAAATCTGTGCCAGGACCGAGGATTGAACCCCGGCAGCCAGCACAGAAGTCTGACACCTTACCCCTAGACCGCCAGGTCACCTCGCTAGAACTTTAATTATTTTAAAATGAATAATAACTGAGGCGATTGGGTATACACAACTATATTTTTTACTTGAGGAGAAGTTGAATAGAAAGGTGTGATACGTTCGATCAATTTGTACTCTCGATACAGTTGCTGAATGAGTACCCAAAAGCTCGATCAAAACGTACCTCCAATCTATTTGTAGAGCCTCGAGAAGATGATATTAGATTCGTTTGTGGTACCTCTGCAGGTCGACTCTTCACGAATCTATTACTATCACCTAGGCATGAACCACGATTCTCAAGACCTCTAGTCGTCATACTTTAACCAGGTGACAACGAAGCAGTAGCAACGCTAAGCTTTTTCAGGATAGGATGAAGCTCCCTTCCCCAAATAAAGTTTCCTACTGTGTTGAAATATTTCTAAATTTTTTGTTTAAAAAATTGGGCAAACCTTTGTGTATGCTTTGAAGAGAATCAAGTGCGTTGATCACCACTTAGGAAGATTAATATTTATATCTTTCGGACGGCCTTGAACAACAAAGTTAAGCCCTGATTATTGGCGATAAATTGCCTACACGTAACAGAGGTAATTCGTTATACGTGTTACATTCGGAAAATACTACTACTGTACCGTATTGTGCTATTATAAAAAAAAATGTGGTTGTGATAAGAAAATTATTATTTAAATAATCATAGTAAAAAAAACACTATTTCTCCGCGCAATTGCGGGTACATTCCCTCTTCTACCTAAGGACAGTCTGGAAGAATAGCGAGAAACGGAAAAAAAATATTATTGAAGCTTGCCTCCCTTTTAAAGTTGTCATTTTAACGACGCCACGAGGAGAAGCCAAGGATGACTTTTTTTTCTTTCAATTTCCGTAGCATCTACGGAAGTTATATCAAATCCAGAGCTACGAATTCTCCTCGCTTCGACAGCTACAGTGAAACTAAATTATGAATTCCTCTCTCCATAACGGGGAAGGGTTATTTTTAGTTCACAAGCGCTTCTGAACAGCGTTATCTGCGCAAATCGCACGTCAACTGTTTTTCTGCGCAGCGAGCATAGGCGTTGTGAACAAACGAGCTATTTCCCGTGGTTTTTTTTATTAAGGCACCGAAGACGCCTAACTTATCAGAGCCCGAGACAGACGCTAATCTAGGATTAAGATTAAAATGTTCAACTATTTTTTTTAGATAATTAAATCCTAGGGTTTTGAGTATAATATTGAGGTCTAGAACACAGTAAACAGGGTGTATCCGAAGTTAGTGGCACATTCAACCACAAGCGCTGTAGGCGATGCGTGAGTGTGAGAAGGGAACTGAATTCGCTGTTATTGCTTTATTTGAACTCGTTTTCTATGTCTCTGGTGTAACGTCTTTAAAATACATTAAAATTAAACCTTAGTGTAAACTTTAAAATTTGTGATATCTCTATTTTATTAATCCAAATAAAAAAGTGGAGCTTTTCCCTGAAAAAAGCATTTACAAATATCTGGAAAACTTTCCACATCTTTACCGGGGTAAATACCGAGGTAGACCTAACTCATATCATTAACACTGTGGTATAAAGAATTGTCTATGGCTCTTAAAGTATGAACAAATTAGTTCCGTATTCTTACTGACACCACAGACCACGGAAATAGCAGGCCGCGGCCGACCATACAATATCTTGGAAAACAGTACGACGCAGATGAAAGCTTAAGTTGCATAAAGAATAGATTACAGTAGATAATTTGATCATAATTATGATTCAATAACATAATATAATTATTTTCAATTCAATGTCTTAGTATATGTGCACTTTATATTATTTGAATATAGTATTTAAATTTCGAGGCTGGGGGTTTCAGACCCCTCATTATTCCCTCTTGAACCATCTAAAGTTTGGCGGGAACTAAAGGTGTGTAGATAATATTGATGAGAGACTGTACCCATTTTTAATTTCATGTATCAAAACTTGCTTTACTGACGTTCCAATAACTATATATCTATCCATCTACCTATCAATCAATCAATTTATATATACGGTGATTCGAAACTCTCTGTACAAATTTTAATGGGCGATAGGGAACCCTAAAACAAACCCCCCCTTAAGTGCAAGAGGGTGCTGTTGGTACATAAATGAAGTGTGAAAAACGTTACATGCCTGACAGCTTCGAAGCATTGATTGCCGTACATTTTCAAAGATTCCCTAGCCCCATATGCTAGATGCATGTCAGTCATCTCAGAATTCGTGAAATGATCCGAAAGAAGTCTGCGTTACGAATGACGACTGCGAAAAATAGCAATTTGATGCACCACCCAACAGCGCCCTTTAGCACCAAAGGGTGATGTCTGCGAACACAACATACATTAACGACAAAGGTTTGTTTAAATGTTCCTACACCCATTAAAGTTTGTACATAGAGTTTCGAATCATCCTGTATAATACAGTATAATTAAACTGAAAACTGGGAAACACATGACTTAGCGTATGATGGCATGAAATAAAATTTAGTAACGTTTTATAACGTTAAGCAGGGCGGGCGCCTACTGAGATGGTGGGTGTGGCTGTGGCGCAGCGTGCAAGCGGTGTGTGACTTTCAAATGATAAAGATATGGCACAAAGCCAATAGAGGTGACGTGTTTTCCATCAGCAAACCACACGTCACCTGTCTACAGACATGATGATTCCAGTAGTCAACATGGACTCGTCATAAGATATACACCACTGAAGTGGCGGACGTGCGGCAGTCGCCATGCGGCCGTCATATAAGTTTAAACATGCCAGAGCCTAGTCGCGGGTACATGACGCCGCGCCACATCACGTCCGCGTCTCTCCAGTGGGCGCTATAGTATGCATTTACACCACACACACCATACAAACGCCACGTCCCCACCATACGTTAGCCATATCAGTGGGCGCTTTAAGATATATAAGATTCGTCTTATGGGAATTATACCAAATACACTTTTTTTAGCACCGCGTCTTACTGCCCGTTCGGGTTATAAGCTTATGTACTAATTACGTGTTAGGTTTTAGGGACTAGCAAGGCTATATTTAGAGGAAGTGTAGGCCTATAAGCATTTGGACCATAGTGGAATTATGCAAAGTATGCTTGCTACCTTACAAAGCAAACGAAGGGTAAATTAGTAAACTTAGTTCCTTAATTGACACATTCCTCTAAAACAGTGAAATCTCATGTCTAATAAACAAACTAATTAGGAGCATAGTTTAATCATATTAGTCATAAGATTAGGTTTAACTGTTTTGAACGTTTAATTTGATGCCTAAGGTTAATTTGTATGGTACGAAAGGGTCTAATGTTTATTGGAACATATTGTAGGCCCACTAGTCAATACTCAACAAATTGCTGACATCCGACTAACATGTAACAAGTGCGTTAAGAAGATCTAGGTTTGGAGTTTGCAGAATAAGTAAAGCACATTAATTTATATTGACAAATAAATAAATACGTATACATAAATCCTCTGGAGCAAGCGGATTCCATAAAGTGTAGCAGAAAAGCAAAAGCACTTACCGATCAGGAATACACTGTCCCCTCGACACATTCTACGTTCTATTAGATGTTGGGAGACCAACTGACCTGAAATAAAACCAAATTGACATATTAATTATTTTGAATACACTGCAGTCTATTGAATATGTTGGTTAACTTTTGGTTACCAACAGCTGAATACATTTTTTAAAATATGTATATTATATTAGTTACTAACGGTTCATTCCAAGGGGATTGGATTAACTAAACTGTTTTAAAAGAAGTTGTAACGAACAAACGTATTAGCGTAAATTAGGAATGGGTGACCTATAGTAATAATTCACATAATAAAAACTACCACTCAGTGCTCCTGGCACAGGCACTCTAGTGTATAGCGAGCCTGACACTTTAAACTATGTGACCACCGGTCATAGGTCCTTTATTTTAAAATTATGTTTATGTTTTGTGTGTACCACGTCCTTACTACCCATTATGAATAATTGCACACTACACCAATGGAGTAGGAACAAGGGGGATATAATTTGGAGGAAATGTAACATCATTGTGTGGAGAGAGTGAAAAGAATATCTAGGGGAAGGACAACTCAGTACACTCGTCAAAAATTCGAACCCCGAACTCTCAGTTTCCATCAAACTAGACAAGACTGACACGTCTGTCGGCGAGATCACCGATGCAAGCAGTTTTTGTATGTATTATATTAATTGTAGTAGCGGGCGGCTAAACCCGTGCCCGTCATGTCTCTACAACAAGTAGGTCTATCATATTTTTGAGAAGGTAGACATAGGCATAATCAATAGCGAATCGCATTAGTGGTCGTATGATCTGAGGAGTCACTTTCGCGATAGTGTAGATTGTCAGTGACAAGGGTATGGGACTCTAATACTGGTAGAAGTAGTGTATTGTGAATAGTTTTCCATCCTTCCTACAAGCAAATGTGAGTACAATTCCTCCAACATGTACCTTCTTAAGCTTAGTTTATTGTAAGTAAGCGGATAGCCCGAACGATAAGAACTACGTGGTGTGAAAAAAAAGTTAACTGTTTGAAAATAAATGCCCTTGCTTTAATATTTATTTTGGTATTGGCAATTTATTTAACTTCTAAACCAGTTTAAAAAAATCCTTTGTTATATTGGATTGGAATGTTCACTTGTGTTCTTGTTAAAAAATTAATTTATTTGTTTTAAGAAAGCTAGATCTATTTTTCTCAATTTCTTCCGCCTCAGAACTTTAACTGTGTCATTTCGCGTGAAACGCCTTTTAAAATAATATGATTTAACATTTTCATGATTTATTTAAAAATTATAAAACCTAAAATGTAAGGTTTATAATCCCATAGGAATATGTTGATACCTCTATCTTCCATTTTGGCTTGAACCATATTTTAAATAACACACCACATATTAATAACGAGAGGTTTAAAGACGCGTCTCAGCGCCCCGGTATGCGACCCCCTTAATTTAGTATAAGTATTTAGCAGGAAGAGGTGTTGGGGTGAATTGAGGAAGAGGAGAGGGTTCTAAAGGATATACAAGCAGTCGAACTCATGAAATATTGCACACTCATTTCCAAGTCACTGAACTTTGCTGCCTAAGTGAAAGTTAGTTCAATTATTGAGCGAGTAAAAAGGTTTCTTTCGTGCGCGCTACTTCTGGCAGTCTACGCGTGGTCTCACCACGAGCTCGAGAGCAAACTAGCCTAGAGATATACCGGTACCTAGTTGGGATATAATTATTTTATTTTAGGAACCCACATCAGCGAGCAAGAGGTCTTCACGTCAAGAACATCTACCTTAGCTCGGGACGGGACTCAAATCCCAGCCGGCTATTACGAGCGTGGTTTATTCTGAAAGGTTTAATAACACTACTCTTCCCCCAACGATAGATACGAGTTAATTTCCTCCCAGGGGTCTGCAACCTACGGCGCACGTGTCAAGAGTGGCACGAGGACTGATTTTCAATGGCACCCTGAGTGATTTGAATAAACATAATATAAAACTTTTATTTTTAATTAATACCATTAATGTGAGTATTAATTTTAATAACAACAAGTTTTATGTTTCAATGATTTAACTGTTTTGTTTCAAAATTTCAAAATAATGTTTTCAGAACTTAAATTATTCAATACACATATATACCTTTTGTATTTATTCTATAATTGTTTTGTTTCAAAATTTCAAAATAATGTTTTCAAAACTTAAATTTTGCAATACACATTTATACCTTTTGTATTTATTCTGATTTATCAGATATATATTAAAATATTAAATATTCAAGAAACAGGAGTTATTTAATGTAACCTATTCAATTTAGAAACATGTTGTTACATTTATATTTTACA
Organism: Timema douglasi; assembly: GCA_901482245.1. Taxonomy (NCBI): domain Eukaryota; kingdom Metazoa; phylum Arthropoda; class Insecta; order Phasmatodea; family Timematidae; genus Timema; species Timema douglasi. Next base: position 81,120 of record CABEEJ010001876.1, read on the forward strand.
GGATCACCTTAAATTTGTGTTAATAGTTGTACTAGTTAACTGGTATACAAATATAAACGATTTGGGTGGGCTTAGGTTGGTTGGCACGCTGAGCGACTTTGCAATATTACCCCGGCACAACGCTACTAAAAGGGTGCCGACCCCTGATCTAAGCTTTACCTTCCTTGTCCCTTAACCCTATTTGTGTAGATATGCGGATATCCAGGACGGGAATACACAAACGTGGAACACCAAAAAATAAATCTTTCTGTTAAACGTAGTAATAGCCTACTAAAATATAAGTTTTGAAGCCATTTGGTTAGTTGTTAGCAGCTATTGGTGAATGAATGTATAACTAGAGTCCATTCACCATAGGAGTGGTGGTAGTTGACAGCAAGCAGAAGATGTACAACTGGTGAAAAGAAAAAACACAATTAAAAACAAATTGTTTGTTGTGAAAGTAACATAGGCCTAGTTATGATCTCGCAGATCATATGGTTTGTAGAATGGTTACATAAGAGTAGACCTGGTAGCTTTTACTAGCTGTCACATATATATATATATATATATATATATATATATATACTCCTACCGTAAACGAGGTATAGTCATCGTACTCAGGATAAAAATCGCCCTGACCAAATCACAGGGTGTGTAGTAAAATCCAGCGACAGATCTAACGGTTTTGTGATTTTTGTACAAATCTACATCGATAATTTATTTTACAGACCTCAACGTTGATTTAAAAAAAAAAAAAGTTTGAATTTTCTAGACGTTGATCTAAATAAATTTTAATTCGTAAGAAAATCCAGGTAAGATGTAATATTAAAGAATATGATGAGTAGGCCGAATATTTAGGTATATGCACCATCATACATTCTTTCGACTTTGAAAGGCCGTGACGGATGGTTCTGTTTTGAAAACGAGGGCAAGAAAATGTTTATTGGCCGGTTGCGACGTATCAATTTCATTCAATTTGTCATCATAATCGCGTCTAAAAATTGTTCTCGAGAATATAATATACATCAAGCCTTCTAAACACCATCTTTGTCCTCTATAAATACCATTTATCTTGATGCGGTGCATTTACCATTCAACAATTATTTAAAATAAATTAAACAGTCATATATGTTTCTTGTATAGACCTAAATTTTGACTGCCGGAAGTGACAGCTGCTAAACACATGTTTTGGCAGATCATAATTATAGTTCGGCGTAGGGATACATGATTTGGTCTGGTAACTTTTCAAAGCCGTGAGCTGTCAGTCAGCACCAAAGTAGCCATGGGGCTACTGTAGGAAAGTGGAGGCCACGGGAATGAAGTTTGCGAGTAGCATGTTAGCTGTCACGAGGAGACAGAAGATTAGGAATAAAGTTATCCGGTCAAGAGTAGGAGTATAGGGAGCAAGACTGAGATGGTATGAGCATGCATAATGAGAACGAAAAAAGAGAGGATGCCAAAGAAAAGGATGGAAATGAAGTATGTAGGAAAGAAGGGAGCCCAAGAAACATATGGGAAGAGCAGATAACAGAAAGTGTTCAAGTGAGAGGAGAGTGATGAAAGAAATTAAAGGAGGAAGAATGGTGGAAGGATAGAGGAAGATGGAAGCATTTTACAAAACTGACCCAGCCACACGCTGGAAACAGTTGATGATGATGATGATGATATAGCTTACTACATATACAGTAGTCCCATGGCTTCTTTGGTGCTGACTGACAGCTAACAGCTGACAGCTTTGAAAAGTTACCATATCAAATTATGTATCCCTACGCCGAACCATATGATCTGCAAAAACATGTGCTTAGCAGCTGTCACTTCTTATAGTCAAAATGTAGGTATATACCTAAATGTTGACTGTCAGAAGTCAGTTGTGAGCTCTCAGTCAGCACCAAAGAAGCCATGGGGCTACTGTAAAATGCTTTGCCTTTAAACTGTAGGTCATAGTGTCATCTTAGTTCAATTGGTATTATGTACCCATCACTCCTAGTTTGGGTGGGTACAGTAGACCCGTGTAACTAACTCCCTGTTTCTGCGCCACTGGTCCTGCCTGATATGCAATCCGCAAAGCAGTGGGTCCACCGAGTCGCGAGGTCGCTGGTTGCGAATATCGAGCACGTGTCTGACCTAGTTTAATGAAGGAAAGGAGGCAGGGAGGGTGAGGTCAAGGGTAGGGGTAGAGGAGTAAGAGAAGGAGAAGAGAGGGGGTGTGCAAGAGGGGCTGCGCTTATTCGATGCGCGTGGCCAGGCCCCGTTCGTTGACCCGGCGGCCTGCCGGAGGGGGCATTGACCTCTCTACTCTCTAAGAAGGGCTGGGGGTTAGAACGCTATCCCCCACCTCATTTTGACCGTATATTGGAAGCAACCCGGATTTTATTTAGTGCCTTGCCAGGGTAGTCACAAAAAAAATCTCTGACTAAACTCTTACAAAGAAAAAACTTCATTTGTTACGACATTTTTTTTAATGCACCGAAAAATAAATTCATGCTTTACTAAAACCCGTGTTTGACCAAGATGTAAAAAGCATATTTACACTAACCGCATGGTATCCGGATGGTATTCGAACTCAACCTTTCATGAGAAAACAAGACAAGACGAGACTAATCTGATCGCGTGCCCATCAGTGCCGGTTTATGATATTAATTTGAGAAGGATTTTAAAAACGGGCGACTCATACCAGTATAATAAGTTAATACGACTTATTAAATTATTAAATATATATTTATGATTTCGGTCTTTAATGTCATAATATATTAGCGATATCAAATATTTTCTTTAAAACTCAATCCGAGATAAATTTTGGACACTCTTGTTAGCGTGTTATATTGTTTTATTCTTAGGTAACACTGTAACAAACGCTTCAGCGTTGCCAATTTTCAATTCAATTCAAATAAGCCCACTTCGATGGCCGCACCGCATCACTCTCGCAGTAGGCTAGACAGCCGATGACGGGGGAAATCAAGGTTCGAATCTCAGCCGGCTGTAATGAGAGTGATTTTCACTAAATGGTTTTCCACTCTCCCTCCACGCAAATTCACGTACACTTCTTTTAAACATAGTCTTCATCGTCCCTAAAACCATTAACGTAGTTAGTACATAACCCGAACGGGTTATAAGACGCTGTGCTTAGTAAAATTTTCTATAAATTATTTTGATAAATATTGAAAATGACTCCTCGGCCCTAAACTGCATTGGTTATGCTTAGATAAGTTCCGAAATAATTAATTAGTGGTTTATTTAAAAACATTATCTACGCCGTAATGAAGTTGTTAAGTATTATCAACCCTCCATACAACCAACAATCTCCATTTTGAGTGGCATAGGAAGGAAAATTAAAATAGAACGGTGAGAATTATACAAGTAATGATTTTGACGAGGTCATAATCAAATACATTTCTTTAGGCTCCAATTATTTAATCTGAAAAATAATCTACAACCCCTTATTGTACTCAATAATAGTCAATTTTTGCTCATGACGATACAACTAATCAATACTTTTTTTAAGTCAAAATGTGACTTCTCACGCAATGCTGCATTTATTGAACCTTTTTTTATTTTTTGTCGCTGCCCACTTTATGTTAATGTTAGAATTACGTCTAGTCTGTAATGAGTGAAGGAATAGTGTGACCTTTAAGAACAAAACAAAATTGCTCCGCGTCTCGTCAGGACTATTTACATATTTATATTAATACTACATTAATGATTAAGGTTGAATATAAAGGAAATGTCTATTTGTTTGCGTGGAGGGAGGGTGGGAAACAATTTAAAGAGAAAATAACCTTACGGCAGAGGTTTCCAACCTTTTGAGGGTTTTGACTCAAATTTGTGTCTTTGAGACCCCCACGACCCCTTGATAACTTACAGCGTTCATATCCTAGTTTTAAAGTATTATTTTCACTGCATTATTTCTATCCGTCCTGGCTATCTGCATTTGGTCTGAGGGTGTTGCCTACCGGAATGCTGTGACACGTTTTTTTTAATCCCCTGTTCTGGTTTCACGCATATGTACTAATTACGCTAATGTGTTAGGGATGGGAAAAGTTGAATTTAGAGGAAGTGTACCCGCATTTGCGTGGAAGAAGAGTGGGAAAATCATTTTGGAAGGCCACCCTCAGTACACCAGAACGGGATTCGAACCCCGATATGCCTGTCATTATTGGCAGTCTAGTCTAACACGAGAGTGACGCCTTAAACAATACGGCTACTGAAGCTAGTCTGTGACACGTTGCAGGTGTCTATAAATACATTTTTATTAAATTATTAAAATATAAAATTATCTCAATTTCAACGACATTCGCCCAAAAAAGTCATAGTTTTGGGGGAAAAAAGTATTGTTAAAAAAGATGGATTTTATGTTCCTTAAATAAATAAAGTAATGTTTTAAAAGGGTTACTACAGAACATTTGAAGAAAATTGAGGTTTGAATAATAAATTTGCTAACAAAACTGTTTATCAATTTTATAAACTTTGAGGTGACCTGGTGGTATAGGGGTAAGGTGTCGGACTTCTGTGCTGGGGTCCGGGGTTCAATCCTCGGTCCCGGCACAGATTTATCTGATTACCACACCCTTCCCTCACCTCTGACAAGACGTGTATTAATCACGACTTGTGGATGTGGGGAATGCCAGGCCTCCACCGTGGTTCGAATTCCACGTTAAAACTGTAGCCCTCCATTTCATCTCACAATAATCCTACCATTACACATTAGCGTAAGTGAGTATAACCTGAATGGGTAGTAAGACACGGTGATGATAATAATAATAATAATAATAATAATAATAAATTTTAAATTACTGTTTAGTTAAAAAAAAACAGTGGTAGAATGCGATATCGGAATTTTCGCAGCTTTGTTCCTACTTAATTAATGTACTAACGTAGAAGTTTTAAATAAATACAATTATTATATTTTTTCCCAGGCGACTTAAATTATGTGGTAAAGTTAACGACTTGCAAATGACAAGTTAAATACGTCATGAGATAAAAAGACGAGAAGACTGGTTTAGTGGCTTGCGACATACAAACGTTTCATGAAACTATTATTAGGAATTTTGACATTTAAAAAAGTTATCTAAAGCAAAACTAGTGTGTTGTTAAATTGTGTCTTCAAAAGTGTATTTGTTTTGGAAACGCAAGTTTATCGCCCCTCCGCCTTTTAGGGCGCCGCCTACTTAAAAGCAAATATACTCAAACTGTGGTATTTCTCATGAGAATAGCAGTTAAGGTTCAATACAAATTAAATAATCAGTTATGCTCGACTATTTTATTTAACCCTGTTAAAACATTTTTGTATTGTTATAGGAAGGCTATATCAATGATTCTAGCCACTTACTTGATCTCATTTCGTGTGAAACATCATTCAAAATGAGATAATTTAAATGTCTCATGATTTTTTTAAAACTTTAGATCTCAAAATGGAAAGTTTTTAGTTCTATAGCTACATACATCTAACCTGCATTTTGTCTTGAGTCATGTTTTGGGATAACAAAATACTTCTTAAATAATGAGGGATTTCTGGGCATCTGCGACACGCTTCAGCGCTCCAGTAGGCGACCTCCTTAAGAACATCAGAGAATATAGCAAAATATTAAAGGGTGTGCAACAATGTAAAACTTTCACCATATTTATCTTCTAGATGTCAGAATTGACACATTTGTAAAAAGTGAGAACTGAAAAACGCACCTCAAAGAGTACATAAACACATAAGAAGCGATGTGCTTACCTTGATTTTATAACGAAAGAACACTAGGAGCACCTTTCAGAAAATCCAAACTTTTTTTGCGGTCAACAATGCTCCAATTAATATAATAATATTTAGCACCGCGTCTTACTACCTGTTCGGGTTATACGCTTTAAGTACTAATTACGCTAATGGATTAGGAATTGGGAAGGTTGAATTAGAGGAAGTGAACCCGCATTTGCGTGGAGGGAGAGTGGGAAACCATTTAGGAAAAACCACCCTCAGTTCACCCGACCGAGATTCGAACCTCGATCTCCCCGTCCTCAGTAGTCGAGCTCAACACGACAAGCGCGTCAGCTAACTACGCCACCGAGGCGGGTCTCAAATTAATTTTACTACATTATTAGTGTTATTTTATAGGTATCGATAATATCTATCCAAAGTGACAGCTGCAGATAACATGACGTGACGTATGAATACGTGAAGGTAGATCCATTGACTTTTCTAGTTGTCAGGTATGTCCATTTGTAAGAAAATTGGGGTACCTGTAGTTATTTGTTGAACAGTCAAAAAATATTATTCAACCGTAGGCTAGACTATACATTTATTTGAATTTATTTGTGACTTTTTGAAAACTATGAAAGCGTATGTGACAGAAATAAGTATTTGAAAGTACCTTGTCACTATGTACACCACTAGTAGTTGAAGAGGAAGTTTAAGCTGCCTTATAGATCACTCGTGTTTTATGGGATGATTCCCATTTGTAAAGTATATGCAAGAGAGCATTCACTTTCTCCTTCTCAATCTGTGTTAATGGTTAAATACAACCCGCAAACACCAGTCTTGTCTAATCTAGTTTGTCTTTGACGAGGAGGTAAGGGTTCGAATAAAGGCCGGGTGCATTGAGGATGATTTTCCCTAAATTTCTCCTTCTCTTCTTAAAAATGTGGATACATTTCCTCTAAACTATACCTACTTAATCCCCGACCTGTTAGTGTAATTAAATTATAGGTTGGACGGGTTCTAATATGTGGTGCAAAAAAAGTTATCTTTGGCTAGCCAGAAAGGACAGCAACCCCCCTCCTAAAAAAAAAGAGTACTTGTTTAATCAAACGTGGGCCGTGGTATTTTCGACTGCTAGGCGAAGCCAGATGAATGGGGCAGGTGGTCTAGAAACACCCACACGTGGAATACCATTCTCGGCGTCACCTGGGACAGCGACGCCCTTGCCAGTTTTCGTGCCCTCTTCGGGGACGCACAAATACCCGACACTCCAAGGTCTCCCCGCCGTCAGACTGACCATGGGCATAGTTATATATACATTTTACCTGAGTTCCACAGACTAGCTAGCTTACTCACTCACTCAAACACGTTCAGGTCTAAAAATCAGTGTCAACGGCTTCTGGTTGATTTGCCAGTGACGGAGTGGTCAGGTATTTAATCTCGAGGGTGTAGGCTACTGAGTTCCCCCCCCCC
>CABEEJ010001876.1:88294-101353 GCA_901482245.1 Timema douglasi
CCCCCCCCCTCCCCCTAAACGATATCACAATCTCCCTACATGCAAATGTGGATACATTTTATCTTAATTATACCTTATTCATTAGTGTAATTAAATGCGTACAGCCCAAACTGGTGCAAAGAAAATATTAAAAAGAAACTAATAACAAAGCTTTAGGAATTGTTTATTATTTAAATCTAAAAATCAAGAGATTAGTCTGATTCAAAGAAAAATCTAAAAATAAAGTTGTTTAAAAAATATATTTAAAAATGTATTAATCAAATAAATTAAATAACCCGGTGAATGACAGTTGGGCCAAGGGACCCCTTGTCCCAAACGTTCATAATTAGTTGGGCCACGTTTCACTCGCGAGGAAGGCTATAACAGATAATAAATAAACCTGCGGGTAAATATTAATTCGGCCACACCAATCTTTTTGTCCTATATTAGGTTAGGCTTGTTTAGGTTAAGTTAAGTTAGGTTAGGCTAGGTTAGATTTTTTTGTGTGTCTTATTGTCCATCACTTGCTGTTTTCCGCTCAGCTTGAGAAAACATTTACAACCATCCTAAATGATGCGCCACAACAGCCAGGGTCGAGGTAGTACACCGGTACGCCTTGTTTACAATTCCCAAGGAGGAACTCGTGGCCCAACTGGAATACTCCCAAATATATTTTATAAAAAAAACACTCCGTGGCATCAGCCTATAGTCGAGCTTTACCGTTCGAGAGGCCACCAAAGTCATTTTAGGCCTATATATAAACAACTTATCGTTTATAATTAAATGAACGCGAAATAACCCATTTTGCTGGCCGCATGGTCTAAGGCAGTAGACTAGATTATCAATGACGGGGAGATCGGAGTTCGAACCTCGGTCAGGTGTACTGAGAGTGATTTTTCCAAAATGGTTTTACACTCTCCCTCCACGCAAATGTGGGTACACATAATTTAAATACAACCTTACTAGTTCCTTAAACCATTAGAGTAATTAGTACATAAAGGTATAACCTGAACGGGTAGAAAGATGCGGTGCTAATAAAACTCGAAATAGAAATTTAAGTCCAACAAGGTTTTTCTATTTAATCATTGGAGTTTAAAAAAGAATCGATTTTGGTTGAAATCCATGCCATCCAATCGTGAATAGAGTGTGATAACTTGACGTATGAATATGTGAACAGGGTTTTAATAACTTCGGTAACAGTAAAAGTTTCTTCCTCACTGATTTGAACTGTACCTGAGAAGACCAGACCGACTCGACCGGATAGACGCAACTCAGCAAACACGTGCGCGCGCGCCTGAACGTTTGATACATCTCCAAGTTTTACTCTAGAAGGTTCAGGGTAAGGGGCTTGTTAGATTGCCCCTACAATTCTGACCAATACTTAATTACCGTGGGTATGTGACAAGGACAACCTACCAAAGCAGGTCTTCAAAGAGATATGTCTTCATTCTATTATCATACACGTGTGCGTGTGACAATGATAGGAAACCTTGACTGTCTAAAACGTCAAATTCGCAGTTGCCAGTGACGTGTTCCGCGTCTCACCACCCATCCGGGCTATCCATATATTTACATTAATAGGGAGGGGTGGGTAGAATTCAGAAGTGCAACCTCATTTCTTGCGGAGGGTAAACCCCCTTGATAAACTCGACCGGGGTTTTAGAACTGATCACCCTCATCCTCGGCAAATCAGACAAGGCAAGACTTATGCCTTTATCTGCGTGGCCTTTGTTGCGGAAGGATGTGTGTGTGTTTTTAAATAAATACTTTTATTTTGAACCTTTTGTTAAGCAGTTATTTTCTATTATACTTTTTTATTTACTTAAATATGTGGTACAATATGTTTTGTACACATATTATATGCAGAGTATTTTAATACCCCTTCCGACTTCAAAACTTCTTCCCTCCAGGTGACCTGGCGGTCTAGGGGTAAGGTGTCAGACTTCTATGCTGGCGGCCGAGGTTCAATCCTCAGTCCCGGCAAAGATTTATCTGATTACCAAACCCTTCCTTCACCTCTGACAAGACATCTTGTGAATGTGAGGAATGCCAGGCCTCCACCGTGGTTCGGATTCCACGTTAAACTGTAGGTCCTCCATTTCATCTCACAATCACATTACCATTACACATTAGCGTAAGTGCGTATAACCCGAACGGGTAGTAAGACGCGGTGCTAATAATAATAATAATAATAAATTCTTCCCTCCACCATGTGGGTTAACCACATCCACACAGTGGTTATAAGTCACCTTCACGATCCCGGGTAGTCAATACTAATAGGACTATATTATAATTATGACAAGTTCCAGTTTGAACCCCTATTTATCTGGGTTGATTAATTTATCACTAATTGCGTAATAATGCAGTAGCCTTCGACCCAAAGCTTCTAAATGGCTAAATTCACAAATAGCTGCCATCACTTGTAACAGCTTTATTTACTCACGTCACAATAAACACACAGTTTAATCTCGATTAGCCTTTAGAATCATTAGATCAGTGAGATGCCTACCCCGCCTCAACTGTTCCAATTCTGCGTGTTACCAAATTAAAAGTCTTCCAAGTTCTAGTTCAAGGTCACAATTATGACGTGATGAGGGGAACATGGAAAAAAAACAGATCTTGTATCGCAACTCATGTGAAATGTGATTAATCAATTAAGAAATTTAATCTTTCGTAAGAAAATGTTTGGCTAGGATAAGTGTTCTTTGAATTTGGAGAAACCCGCTTCGGTGGCTACATTGCCTAAGGCGCTATTCTCGCAATAGAATAGCCCGCCGAAGACGGGGAGATCGGGGTTCGATCCCAGTCGGATAGTTTTTCCTAAACGGTATCCCCCCCTCTCTCTATCCACGCAAATGCGGGTAAACGTCCTCTAAATTCAACCTTCCTAATCCCTTACGGGTAGTACAAGGGTTGTCAATAGGTCAATTTTTAGTCGATCGCGTAAAAAAACTACAAAGTCACAATAAGGCAAGCTTACCTTGCATTATTCCACTATGGTACAGCTCATAAGATAAGGCCATAGTGTAATCCGTCAAGGTAAGACTGCTGCCTTTCAGGGTAAACCGAATGTACATTTTATGTATTTTATATATAAGCTGGGACGTAAGTCTTGGAGGAAATATTGAATTTAGGGAATAAATACTATATATATATATATATATATATATATAGTATTATATATATATAGTATTATATATATATAGTATTATATATATATAGTATTATATATATAGTATTATATATATAATAATTATATAATATATAATATAATATATTATAATTATATATATAATAATTAAAAGTAGAGTGGAGAAACTAAAGGTGGTTGCAGGACCTTTGATAAATGTAAAAGTCGATCAAAGCCCCAAAAAGGGTGCCGACCCCTGAGGTAGTATGACACGGTGCTAAAAATAAATGGAGAAAGTAATCAGAATTATTGAAAAGTGTATATGAGTAAATCGTGTGCATGTGTGTACCATATCTGACTAATCGTTCACGCTACCCGTGTATTTACATTAATGATAGAAAGACAAGGAAAGGTAGAACTAAAACAAGGGAACCTCGAATTTGTGTGGACTGGAGGGAGAGCGAGAAACTCAGCTGAGAACAAGCCAATTTATTGCCAAAGTGACGCCTTGGACCGTACGACCACATATGTGGGTAGTTTATTAAGCGTTTACTTTTATACATAATACAAGAAAACATAACCTAATTCCAACTAATCACTTTATCTATTTTGAGAAATTAAATTACTAATAAGCACTGGTATCCGTAGATCAGTGGTCCCACGAACCAAGGTCTCAGGCTCACGTTATATTAAACTGCCAGTGACGGAAAAGTCGAGGTTAGAATCCCGGCAGGGTGGAATGAGGTTTTTCCCTAAATTGTTTCTCAATTTCCCTCCATGCAAATGCGAGTACGTTTACTCTAGGCTTCTACCATCCTCATCTCTACTCTTTTAGTGTAATTAAATGCGGATAATCCGACCGAATAGTAAGACGCGGCGCAAAAAAAACCTTTGGCATTATTTTTTAGATTATCTTGACTAAATTTTATCAGCTCACATTGTCCCATCAGTATTTTTTTAACATAATATTTTTTATCGAAGACATTTAACGTGAACTTTCTGTCCCGACTGATCATATCCTAACACGACTTAAAAACAAGCTTAAATCTAGAAAATAAACAACACCATAACCATTAATTCATCACTGTGAAAGTTAAGCCCCAATTTTACTAATGATAATTTTTTCGGTCATACAGGGAAAAGGGAAAAGAAACCGGAACTTACTTTTAAAATCAATTAAGAATCCGTTCAAATACATAAGAAATAGAAAATTATTTCTGGTTTAGGCATTTCTTACTTTCTCTCAACCCTTTGGAAAGAGAAGTATCGTGATTATCAAAAAATCGAACTCGAGATTTTGTTCAAACGTTGACGTTTCATGACCCCCTGAAACAGAAAGTGTTTTTTGGATGCCATCTCTCTGTTGACTAGAGCCGAAACCATTTTACCTATCAGGTTTAGACTTAGTATTTAGGCTTTTCACAGTGGGAATTTTCGGAATTAGATATCCAACCCCAAAATTAAGGGTAGTTTACTGAAGGGCAAAAAGAGATAAAATCGATTTTCTCAAAATCCATTTTAACCATTTTAATTAAATTTTGTATCTATGGATTTTTTTAAGATTAAAAACTAAGTGACAACTCTCGTTTTCCCATGAAATTGATTTTAGGGTACTTTAGAGAAGCGTTAAGTTACAATTTTGATCATAGCTCCCTAACTATTTGAGATATAAAATAATTTATTATTGTAGAGTTGTAGTACTATAAAAAATAAATTAATCGGGAATATATTCTTATAAAATCAATAATTTTTGAGCTATAAGCACACAACATCGTATTTTTATGAAGCGCTTTAAATAAATGAAATTGATTCTTATTCTTTTTGAAAAACGGTTGTGGTTTTTTCTCATTGTTTCTATAAGAGAGTATATTTATTATTTTATTTACTATCTTTGGTGGAGTGTTTCAGTAACAATTTATATTATTTTGTTTCACAAATCTTACGAGATTTTAATAAATGTTTCTAGTTTAAGATAAAAAGAGAGAGAAAGTCTGTGCGCTGCACCGTGCCAATAGTTTTTTTCATTTATTTGTATTTAGTATTTTATAAAGTATAAATTCTAATTAACAACTAACCAATACTTATCAGTCTCCTTAAACAAGTGTTAATTAGTCTGTGTCCGATGTTCGCTAAATAACATTTCAAGGCCAAACTGAAGTGTCAAACTTCACTCACAATGGACGTAAAAAAAAAATTACAAAGTGAGGAGTGATATATGCGGGTCAGGCTCTACGTCACGTCAGCGAGCTTCAAGTGCAACAGTCGCCCGCTTCGAGGCGACTACTAACAATACCACCATTTTCAGTCTGTTCTTAGGAATGAATGACATTGTGGTAGACAGTGAGAGGAAAACATTATGTCAGAAACATTCTGGGAGCAAAGCAGTATCCCAACCGCGCTACTCGACAGTCGGCACACGGAAAAAGGCGCCAGTCTCAGCTTGTCTGGCGACGGGAAGGAAATTTCCCTTTGATTTTTTCCGTAAATTTTCAATCTGTTTTTAAATAAAACAAATTCAATCAAAATATCCCAAGTAAAAGTTTGAAGATGTCGGGGTACGAGGGGGTGGAGGAAGGGCCCAAAGAAAAGGTAAGTGTTTTTTGTAGTTTTTATAGCAAAACTTTTTTTTTGCCAAAATAAATAAAATACTGTCCCAGTAAGAACACAGTGTTTAATTTTCTTCGCAAGGTGATATTATCAGTTGTTGATTAACTGTTTTAAGCATAGCGACATTAGATGATACACTTTTTAAATGAAGCGAAAAAGTTGTCATTAAATGTCACGACACCCTCGACTGATATTCAAGAACTGATGAGGTCACCACGTGAAGAAAATTAAACTCTCTTTTTCTCCGGAGGCAATATTTGATTTATTTTGACCAAACAAATATTTTGTTTACAAACTACAAAACCACCTTTTCTTTCGTCCCCTACATCCCCACCTTAAAGTCTACATTTTAGTTTAATTCATTCAATGAACGTTGACACCAGAAACATGATCAAATAAAATAGAATAAATAGATCAAAGCGATTCCAGTTCTATTCTCACTATCACGTAGCTGCTAAAGCGCTAGGTGGTTGAATTTGTCACTAACTGTATGTTTATATCCCAATATCACAATAAATATCCTTACGAATACAATTTTCAATGATGAGGGTGTTTTCGGCTAAATCAGAAATGTCAAAGTTGCGGCCCGATATATGATTCTGTTCGGCCCACCGACCTTTTGATTAACAAACAAACCAACAATGCTACCCGAATATATTTATAAACGCTGACGAAATAAATAATTTGGAATCATGAGATTTATAAATCGACCATTATTTTGGAAGATTTACCAAGTGAGGTTGGTATACCAAATATCTACTCTTTACTCTCAAGAAATTGACTCCAAAACATAGTTCAATTTGCACACCAACTATGTGTAATGTGGGTGGGCTAATGCTCTAGATCCGACCATTCGACCTTATCTTTACCTCTGCTCTCCTGGCGTATGGAGGAACTCATTTCTGAGGTGGGGACACCACTAAGGCAAATTCCATTATCCCCAGATGATAGGATGATACATGAAAATGATAATGGTGGAAAGTATAGGGGACCTACAGTACAGTTCACCGTGGGTTTCGAAACGCGCTGGGGGCCTGGCATTCCACACATTCACAAAGCGTGAAAGCACATACTTTGCAAGAGGTGAAGGAAGGGTTTGGTAATCAGATAAGTCTGTGCCAGGGTCGGGGTTTGAGCCCTTACCCCTAGACCACCAGATCACTTATATGTGCAGTATTTGGCAACGCATACGGGTGTTATGTGTTAATAGTTAATTTTCCTTTTATTCAGTGAGGATTTTTAATTATTCTTTTAAATGCGGCCTTTTCAGTATTTTAAACTTTAATTTTGGCCCTTATCACCAAACGAGTTTGACACGCCTGGGCTAAATGGTTTCCCACTCTCTCTTTATGTGAGTGCGGGTACCTTTATTTTATATTTTATCTTCTCAGTCCCTACTACATTAGTACAAGCATGTGGATAGTCTCGGACGGGTAGTAAGACGAGGAGCACCGAACAGAACAAAGTTTGAACGTCGCCCAGGCCAACGCGCGACGGACAGTTTTATTTGACAGGTGATTGAGTGGTCCGGTGGTCCTTACTCCACCGTGACACAGCAAACCATCCTCTTCGTTGTACGCCCTTGAACCTGAGGAGGTTCTTGCGTTGAGACGGAAAACTCTCCGGGAAGGAGGGGTACGCCTGGCCAGCGACGAGGCAGCTGAGTGCGTGTACAGGCCAAATACAGGTCTAGAGGACCACGGTTCAATCACAAGTGAAAGGGGGCTAAAATATGTTATCTTTCAGATGTCCAAAGTGACAGCTGCACAGTATACAAACTGGAGTATGAATACATGAAGCAAAGATAGTAATTTTTAGAACGGTTGGATTAAGGCAATCCTACTATAGATGTCGCTGTCCTTTGTTAAGTTAATTGGTGTATGTTGTATGTTGCTTTTAACATGTGTATAGAAAGTGAAGATATATAAAAACAATTTACATTGTAATAATAATCATTGTCTTGCAACGTGACCAAGTATGCTAAGACCTGTAACAGTTCTCCCGAGATCTAAATAGTCAGGCTTGCAATAAACTGGGTTGTAGTCGAATTTCATCTGGGTGAGTTTTTACATTGCGAAATCCCAATCTCCTCTCCTAATAAACTGTGGTGCATTTCCTTCAAAATAACTTTTCATATTCTGTGTCCTAAAATACAATTGGTTAAGTTGCAAAAATAGTCCAAACGGAGAATACGACGCGTGGTAGTGGGTGGGAAAAAATATCGCCTTCTTGAGAAAGCGTCGAAGAGCGTAACCACCGTTTCTCAGCCGGGCTTTATCTTACCAAATGTCAGTCACCCATCTATACTCGGCCGGGGACTACCCCGTCCAGAACGCTAACAAGTCAACACTTTCCCTGTCGCGTCAAGGCTCTTCTGAAAAAAAAAAGCCATCATCGCCATGTCAACGTGAAAAACATTGCTCCTGACATCCACAACCTACAGCACAGTCATACATTGTGATTCAAATATACTCGGCAGGGGGAAAAGGGAAGGGGGCATTTTCTAAAGAAACAGCTCATGTAAAATGTATGTAATAGTTCACTTGTTTCTTTCTGCAAGTGTTTTGTCGAGACTGTCACTACAACCCTAGACTCTTCTCGTCGACCAAAGTTTACACGTGACACTTTATAAAGTTTGAGTTGGGGGCGCAGTGGTTACCACGCGGTCTGAGGTGTCAGTCTCGCAATATACTGGATTAATTGAGACGGTGTAAGTCAAGGTTAAAATATCGGCTGGGCGAACTGGGGGGGGGAGGGGCTATTTTAATATGATTTGTTATTGTGGTCTTTCCATCCTATCTCCATAGTAATGCGGGTGCACTTATTCTAAACAATCTTCCTCATTCCTGCCCTTCAAAATAAGCCGTTAACAATCATTGACCTGTTTCGGTGACAACATGGTCTAACGCTAAGTTAATAGACTAAACTGCCGGTGACAAGGAGAGTGGGGTTCAATTCCCTGTCGAGTGTACTGACGTTTTTCCACTCTCCCTCCACGCAAATGCGAGTACACTTCATCTAAATTCAACCTTCCTCATCCTTACCTCATTAACGTAATTAGTACTTATGTCTAGCTTTGTTAGGTAATAGTAAGGAAGCTGTTGGAAGAAATGCAGAAATTTTATCAGAGGCTGGTAAGGAACCAGGTTTAGATGTGAACGCTGAAAATAATATGTATATGATAAAACAGAGAACACAGATTGAGAACGACAATTTAGATACTACAGCAAACAACATATAATTTGATTTGGGAACAATTTTAACCAGCGATAACAATATTAGATTGGAAATTAGGAAAATATGCTATTATTATTAGCCCCGCGTCTTACTACCCGTTCGGATTATACGCACTTACGCTAATGTGTAATGGTAGGTGATTGTGAGATGAAATGGAGGACCTACAGTTTAACGTGGGATCCGAACCACGGCGGAGGCCTGGCATTCCTCACATTCACAAGATTGTGATTAATACACGTATTGTCAGAGGTGAAGGGAGGGTTTGGCAATCAGATAAATCTGTGCCGGGACCGAGGATTGAACCCCGGACCCCTAGCACATAAGTCTGACACCTTACAACTAGACCGTCAGATCAGCTACGAAAATATGTTATTACTCGGTCAATAAGTTGTTGGCGTGTCGTTTGCTGTAAAGAAATATAAAACTGAGAATATTCAAAGCCATAATTTTACCGGTTGTTCTTTATGTGTGCGAAACATGGCCTTTTACCTTAAATAACTAAAATAAATTTAGGATATTCGAAAACAAGATGCTTAGGGAGGTAGTTGGTCCAAAAATGGTTAAGACAGTGGGAAGTGGAGGAGGCTACATATTGATGAGTTGCATATCCTGTACTCATCACCAAATATTGTGAGGGCAATAAAATCTCGCAGGTTATGGTGGGCAGGTCATGCAGCGAGAATGGGAGTATCTAGAACCGCGTTCATGGTATTGAGTGGCAAACCCAATGGAAAAAGACCACTGGGAAGACTCAGACGGGAGGATAACATTTGGATAGACCTGAGAAATAGGGTCTAATAAGGTAAACTGGATAGAATTAGCTCAAGATAGGGATAGATGGCGTACTTTTGTTAGTGCAGTAATGAACTTTCGAGTTCCTAATGCCAAAGAATAAGTAAGTACATAAGCATAGGGCGTATAACCCGAACAGAAAGAAAGACATTTTCCTAGAAAAAAAAGTGTTAACAATAATA
The DNA here is from genome assembly GCA_901482245.1 of Timema douglasi. Classification (NCBI taxonomy): domain Eukaryota; kingdom Metazoa; phylum Arthropoda; class Insecta; order Phasmatodea; family Timematidae; genus Timema; species Timema douglasi. Next base: position 98,222 of record CABEEJ010001876.1, read on the forward strand.
TCTAACCAAAATATTTGGGCAAATAAAGTCTTATGACGTAGTAGTGTTAGTCTATTAGGATTTTGGTGGGCAGACCAGTTTAAAAAATAGAAACATAATTTTTGTTGGTCAACGTTGGTATTTTTACTATGTTAATGATATTGATTTATAGATAGTGATATAATATCTAAAACGTGTCAAGTGAATATCATATGAATTTATGTATGAATATATTAAATTTGTTTTAGTAACATTTGTAACTGTCAAATACTGTTATTTATATCAGAATCCTATTCTAATATGAGTTTACATTTTAAAATCTTAATATACTTCATATTTCAAGGTTCGACTATCGGAGAAGATGTAAACTCTTTTCTCTGAAGTTTTGTTCGTTATCTTTTCTAAAATAATAATTTAAAGTCTGGGAAAAGTATGTGCCCTGGACTCAAGTTATTAAAATACACTAATTCCGTACACGTCATTAAATGCAAATAGACACAAACATCCATCCAAATTTTAACACCCACTGCTGACTATTGGTGGTCTCACGATCCTAGGTATCAGCCCGCAATAAACTGGATTTCAAGGGTTCGAATCCCTGCAGGGGTTTTTCCTTGATGGTATACCACTCTCCCTCCATGCAAATTAGGATATACTTCCTCTAAATTCTCCTTTCCTCATCCCTACCACATTAATGTAAATATTCGGACAGTCAGGAAGTGTAGAAATACGCGGGGAACAAAATTCACCCCATGAACAGTAAAACGAGCTTACTCAATTATTTTAGATACTCGCCCAGAATCAAACCAAGTTCCCCGAAACCATAAGTAAGCCTATTTAACCACTCGTTCACAGGGGCAGACACTCTTAGGAAATCCACTTTGGGGAGGAAAAGCACAGCAAAATGGAAACTGGAGCTCTCATACCACTCTGGAGTCAGAAACCCACGTCGAAACTACGTTCATATTTTATGTTAGGATGACGTAGCCTGTAGAAAAAATATATCTATGACACCAACGATACATCCAGGGATAAATTAAGAACGTAATAAAATGCTTCGCCATATCTAGGTTTAGTTTTCACTTCTATAAGGGGGCCGCCTACCGGAACTCGGAGGTACGTCACCGACGTCAAGAAATCCCGCGTTATTTAAATAGTGTTTTGTTATTTAAAAATATGATTTAAGCTAAGATAGAGAGGAAAGATATCAACCTAGCCCTGTGGAGCTAAACATTTCGATTTCAAGTTTTAATGTATATTTAAAAACTGATGTAAAGATGAAATTTGCTCATTTTCAAGGACGTTTCACGCTAAATGCCTCAGCGCTGAGATATGTAAATGGTTAGAAACATAGATCTAGCCTTCCTCAAACATATGGGGCAATTTTTAGCAGGGCTACAACTCACAACAGAACACACCAAGAATTAAGATTGATCGAGTGGTTTTAAAACTTTATAACCGCCATTCTCATAATAAATACTGCATTGTGAAGATATTTCACTTCTATTATGCGGCGCCCTTAAAGTCAAGTAACATTATTTTGGCGAAATGTTCGATGAACTACTGGTGTAGTTGAACATGAATCAATACCGCGCATAGAGGGAGACCGGATGCCGCGGGAGGTGGTATTGTAACGAGTGTAGAGAAAATAAAGTAGAATACTTTCTTTCTCTCGGTTTGGTGGGAACCATGCCTCGCCACTGTCACAAAATAATGTTAATTGGATTGGTTGAGGTTTAATTAATTGGTCTGTCCAACAACAAGGTTACTAACAAATTATAAAAGGATTTGGAGGGAACTTAAACAGGTAATGCACTCGTATTAGCGTGGAGAGAGGATTGGTAATACCAGTGATGAATACCACGTGGAAAACACCCCCTGTGCACCAAAGCTGTCAAACCTCAACCTTCCCACCACTGGCAATCCAGTCTATTGCGAGATTGATGCTTTGGCCAATGTCACAACCAGTGAAGATTTAATTACTTATTTAAAATACAACTACCCAAAACTCTCGGGCGGGTAAAGAGGTAATACATAAAGTTTCATTGTTTTATCAAACGTGATTGTTTGTCTGTAGCTTGAGGTGAGAGACCGATTAACCGCCTTTCAGTGTTGCACGGATGTTATGTTAGTAGACGCGCCAGCAAGGGGTTGTCCCAGAAGTGGACACAGCTATGCGGTCATTCTTGCTTAGCAAAGAGCGCTCCTTCTCCATGCAAATTTGATATATTTGAAGTAATAGTGTATTATATTGAATGCTTATGGTATCAAAGTGGTCTAACATTGGCACACTCCAAAGGTCCCGGTCAAAGGTCACGAAGGCAAAAGTTACGTGTTCTATTCCCATATCCGGGTGTCATTATATTTTAATAATGTCACATTTGAATATCAGATGTTTTAACTATATCTTAATATATGAGATTTTCAAGTATTAGGTATTCATATTTTAAACAATACACACAATCTTTTTTTATAAATAAGATTCCTTGTAATATTTTCAAATATAAAAAAAGCAGGATATGGCTTTAAGAATTTAATATGTCCATAATAAAATTACAAACTCTTAAATATACTTATTCTTTTAAAAACTACACACAACTAAATTAATTAAAGACTGTAATTGTACGCAGTTAGCGTAAGAGATGATGGGCGTTTAGCCACATCGGTGGACACGCGGACAAAGGGGTCACCTAATATGTCTTGCCAACTATGGGAAGGTCGAGGTTCAAATCCCAACTTGGTGTATTGTATTGAGGGTGTTTTCCCCAAACGGTTTGCCCCTCGTCCTACATGCGAATGCGGTTAAATTTCCTTTAAATGATATATTCTTAATCCCTAGCCATACATGTAGTTAAATAAAGGAGTAAATAGGATTTAAGGACAGACCAGCTCTGTCGCGATGGTCAAGTCACAGGGTCTAAAGCCCTCTATCGTAGAGAGGCGTGTTGTAACGATACACACCACGTGCCACTCGTCATCCGACCCGTCGGTTGATTGACACTGAACGGCGATGACGTCACGACCGTGACCCGCTAACCTTGGCAAAAATTTTTGGCACCCGGCGCGGGGAGTGCAAAAGTGGTTTTGTTTATCACGAGCTCGTGCGTGCCTCCTGGCGGCGATGAACGGGACCTTTCTGCACCGTAAGGTAGG
>CABEEJ010001876.1:101415-132059 GCA_901482245.1 Timema douglasi
TTTTTTTTTGCGGGGGGGGGGGGGGTTGAGCTCAAATTCAATGAGAGGATTAAAAAACATAAAATTAAAGTCATTAAGATTTTACACAAATGGGTGACCTTTAGAATTAGAAGTATGACATGTAGTGAGATGAAACAAAATCGTAAAGTGCTGACTACAAATTCAGAATATAGAAGACATCAAAGTTTTTTGGATAACCAATCAGGAGGTAGTTTCCTAGAGCTACGTGATATAACTATTTTCAAACATCTTTTCATGAAAATGGAACACGATTATGCAGCTAAAATGATTCTTGTGGAATACATGATATATTCAATCCAATAATAAATATTTAATTACTATGTTAATTAGTCTCCTATAAACAAACTGTGGCGTAATTACAAAGGTTTGAAACCTGTGCGTTGATGTGCATTAAAATAAGTACATCATAATTGTCGGCTATTTCACTCACAAAATACACCACTAGTTGGCATCAGTGTATTTTTTTAAAACTTTCTTTCAAGACAGAACGTTTATATTTTGTAAAGTCATAAAAAATGTCGTGTAGATAGACATTTGTCGAGGTAAAAAACTTAATGACTACAAGTTAAATTTTCGCGATTGTGAGACCAGCCTAGCTCGATCCCAGAGCAGTGGCGCACCCAGAAAATTACTTTAGGAAGGCCATACAATGTATCAAAGCAACATTTGTTTGGAGTGAGAGAAAATTTAAGTGCGTCAAGCCATATGCCTCTTGAACATTAAGCTTCAATCGTGGTCATGAATATTTTTTTTTTAGCACCGCGTCTTTACTACCCACCTGGGTTACACGCCTATATACCAATTATGCTAAATGGGTTAGGGACAAGGAAGGTTGAATTTAGAGGGAATGTACCCGTATTTGGGTGGAGAGAGAGGGGGGGGGAAGTCGTTTAAGAAAAACCACCCTCAGTACACAAGACAGGGATCTAACAAAATATCCCTGTCATCGACAGTCCTGTCTCTTGTGAGAGTGACGCTTTAGACCACACGCCCACCGAAGAGAGTTCTTGAAATTTAAGTATTTGTAATCTATAACTTAGTTGTACTTTTTTTTAAATAAGTTTTAAGTTTTTATTACAATTATTTTAAATCTTGAAAAGTAAAATAGGAGGTAGAATGACTCGCTTAACTCTACCCATCTCCACTGTGTCCCAGGATGCAATGCAAGATGAAGAGCTGTGTGAACTCATACTTATCTGGTGTTTATTTTTGCAGTGTCTTACTACCCATCCAAGTTATCCGCATATTTACAATGATAGGGTAGGCGTGAGATTAGGATTTAGAGGAAATGTACTCAAAGGAAGAAATAATTTAAGGGAAAACATACTCAGTACACACGACCGGGATTCTAAACATGACCTTCCCGTCACCGTAAAATCTAGTATATAATGAGAATTACGGCACCCTCGCCACACTCGATGCGAGAGCTAAAGTGTTGATATATATTTGGAGTAAAAATGTTTCATTTTTAATTTAATTTTATTGGGGATATTTAGCATGTTCTTTCTAAACAAACTGATTATATCATCACACAACTTTCAAACTAGCTTAATTATAGAACAGACACAATACCCAAGCCCGAACCCTTGAATTCATCCAATTCCACCAATAATTACTTTTTAGGCCGTGCTGTGAATAAAACCCGGGACGCTTAACGTAATAAGTAGATGCGATACTGAGCTAAGGTGTCGGGTCTACCCGTAAAGGTTAAAGCACTGTTAAAATATTCACCCACCAGGATTTTGCTATATATCGGCGAATTGGAACGCGAGCCAACGACGACCTAGTGATTAAAAAACAACGAAAAACAAAGAACTGTTGAATGTTTACTTGAACCAATAACACCCAGACATACTTCTCTTGCCACCCGTGCGCGTTATATACACATGTGACGCAAATAACAAAGAGAAGGAGGGGAAACGGTAGTTCGAGAATCCGGAGATGCCAAGAAAAGGAGAGATAAAGAACCAGACGAGAAGTAGGAAGGTTAATTTTATTTACCATGAGTAGTGCATACCTATAAACCATCTCTTTAAAGATGTAATTTTGGCGACCTTCCCGGTACACTGGGAATGTAAGGAACGCGAGTTATGTGCAGTGTTTTTTGCAGTTTTTATAGCTAAACTTTTTTTGGCCAAATTATTAATTAAATAACTAAGCACCACGTATTTCTACCCATTCGGGTCATACGCTTAAGTACTAATTACGCTAATGGGTTGGGAATAGAGAAGGTTGAATTTATAGGAAATGAACCTGCATTTGCGTGGATGGAGAGTGGAAAACTATTTAGGCAAAAAATCCTCCAGTTCCCCCAACCGAGATTCGAGCCTCAATCTCCCCATCCTCGGCAGACTAGCTTAACACGAAACCAGCGCGTTAGCTAGCTACGCCACCGAGGCGGGTTTTTTGGCCAAAATAAATAAAATATTCCTCCAGTAGAAACATAGGAGTTTAATTTTCTTCCCATGCTGATACCAACAGTTGTGGAATATCTGTCATTATCATGCATATTAGCGTTTGATGAGAAACTTTTAAATTAAGAGAAAAAAGTTGTCGTTGAATTCTAAGACAGCCTTAATAGGTATTCAAGAACTGTTGAGGTCACTATGAGAAGAAAATTCCACTCTATGGTTCTACTGGTGAATTATTTGGACGAAAAATCATTTCGACATCAAAATTGCAAAAACACTGACCTTAACTGATAACACCAGACAATGTATCAAATAAGTTAAAACCAAGCAATAACAATTATTTCAGTTCCCTTCTCACACTCACGCATCGACTACTGCGCTTGGTGGTTGAATGTGTACCTAACGTCTGGGTTTCCTGGTCTGCTATGTGCCCAATATTATATTAATGCTTCAACATTATAGTTAAGCCTCTGCGAATTTACCTCCTTTCCCTGTGATTCAGTGATTTGAAGTTTTTATTGGAATATTTTCATTCCTAGCCCGGATACACGAATCAAACCAGAGGCTTTTGACGCTGTGGAACGGAGATTTTCCTATTTATCTTTAGGGTGCGCATTTTTGTTCCAGATTGTTAATTATGGCCAGATTTTAGGTAGAAACTTGTTAATTTTTATTGAGCGTGGTTATTCTGTATAAAACGTCAGGATCGCAATAAACTGGATTGCCCACTACTAAGAACGTCAAGGTTCAAACTTTAACCGGGTGCGCTGGAGGGTAGTTTCACCATCTCCTCTCTAAGCTAATGTGGGTGCATTTTCGGTAAGCTTCCATCACAATCCAAAAATATAAATCGCTAACAACATTGGCGTTGAAAGTACTAACTAAAAATAAATTGATTATGTCGTTTTTCAAAAGGTTGATTTGGTTGCAAACGAATTATAATTTCGAAAGAACGAACAGAATTAAAAATCTAGAAAGACGATTTGGAAAACACAAAGTTCAATAGTGCTTTGTAAAGTGTCCCATCACAAAAGCATTTCTGTCAAATGGAAATTAAATGCTATGGAGTGATCGTCCAAAGAATGACGTCGATCAAAAGAAATGACTCGTATAAGTCATTCACAAGCTAAGTTTACCTGGATGACAGCTCGAAATGTTACTAGAAGTAATCCCTAATATATCACTACGCCAACAGCTGACATATATCACTTTGGATTACTGTAATGAAAACAGATGGTAATATATGAATGTGATAGTTAACCACAGTAATTTAGGCCAACACTATTTATATATTTATTTGAGGACGACACAAAGTTTATTTATAGTTTTATTCCACTTAAAAAAATATTCACACCACTTTCACAAAAACTTCTAACGAACATAGCTTCAAAATGGCGTCTGACGAATTTAAACCAAATGATTGAACATAACGGTAAACAATTTTTTTACAATGATGCAGACATGCAGTTGATGAAAATATTTTATTCAGTTAAATATTTCAAAATACGATAAAATAATCATAAAAACATTTATTGTATGTAAAAAAATGACAAGAATTTTCTCTTTTCCAAGTAAATACAATGCCTGTATTAAAAGTTATTGATGTGTGCACTATATTAAACATAATCAATAACGTTCCAAAACGAAAAATAAGTACTTTTAATTATGTTTAAAATATTGTTTCGAGTTGGATAAAAGGAAATTATTCATAAAAATTAAATAGTATGAGAAAACTTAAGTTTACGTTATTTTAAATGTAATATATAACAGGTAATTAAAGATCTTTATATTTATAACAAAACTGTGATCTTTTACAAGTGTTGGCAACCCAAAACCTAAAATATGATTTTCGAATTGTCATCCAGGTAAAAACCTATCGTGAACGGACTGTATGTGAAATGAAAGGGTAACAACAGCCTGATCGTTGTTGAAGATGCTCGAGTGAAATCATACACTAATGAGCTTCTTAAATAAAAAGGAACATCGGAATGATGGGGGCCACTCACTATAAACATTCTACGACGACCTTGGTGCCATTTGGCCAAAGTCATCTGTTAGTTTGCTTCAGAGCAACGAGGCGTTCATTTCCATGATTATTGCAGCATGGTATGGAGGATTATGGCCTCCATTAAACCAGAGCTTTGCGGGATTTTTTCCCCTTTTCATTTGGGCAAGCCCGAACTGCGCCTGTAATTAAGGAATTAAAAAATGTTCGCTTAACCCGGACCCGAATTGCGCCAAGTCTAATTCAGGTAGACGAGGGGGACGAAATAAACAACCACCAACGCTAACAAGCTCTCGCCACGTCTTGTCTTCCCTTCCTTAGGTAAAGGAATGTAAAAACGCCCTAAGAGCCCCCAACAAGATCTGTATTATCTTCTCTGACATAAGTCTGGCCAGTATTAACAAATTATCTCGGCAACGGTAACTGTCCAGATGTGTCATTGTTTTATTTTTGTTCGGGTTTTGTGTGGACTGTGATATTAACGATAATTATTAATATGGAAAGGATTTATAGTTAAAGAGGGAAAGATCTGATTGTTTATAGTAATTATACGTATCGACAGGTGAATCAATTGAATTTGGTGAGGGTGCACTAAAGAGGACTGTAAGGCCTAAATATTCACACTTGATGGCGGAAATATTTCCTCGCAGATTGGGAGACCAACATAACCAAGAACCACTACAGGATCAAAAGTTGAACAGAAAATCCACCAGCAACGAAGTTAAGAGGAAAGCTGAGGCGATTGAAGTAAACCTTTAAAGTTGATCTACAAAGAGGTACATATAGAGAAAAAACTATAAAAAAATTGACCCACAAGGACATGAAATGTTTCAGAAATAACATTAACTACCAAATTTGCTTAAGTCTTCCGACGAAATTCAATTTGCCTTAGATTAAATTGAACTAAATACTACTCTAGACGAAAACTTTTTGTTAAAAAACGAAAAAGAAAAGGGGGTTGTGATATTTTCTTGTGACTCAAATCCTGGATCTTTGTATTAGAATGAAATTGTTTTAATGGATGGAACCTTTGAACACGCATCGAAACATTTTCTTTAGTTTTTAACTGTACACGGGTATTTCAAAAACTCTTGTCTTTTGCCTACTTAAAGACAATAAAAAGCAGAGCTACATTGACACCATGAAAATCCTAAAGGACGAGTGCGATAAGAGACAACTTCACCTTCAACCTTTATACATTGTGATTGATTTCGAGCAAACGCTCCACGAGTGCATCATGTCAACATTTCCCCAAATCAAGATAGTAGGTTTAGGCTGTCGATCTCATTTGGTGCAAGCATAGTAAGCGAAACTATTATATTTTACAACTTTACATAAATACTGTTATAATTTTTGACTTGATAGTTGAGTATTATACTTTTCACTGTTAATTTTTTTTGCATTGCGTTTTACAACCTGTTTGAGTTATATTTTCATGTGCTAATTATAATAGTGGGCTTGGGATGAGATAGGTTGAATGTAGAGAAAGTGGATACGAATTTGCTTGGAGAGAGAGTGGAAAATCATTTAGAAAAAACATTCAGTTTACTCTACCAGGATTCGAACCCCAACTTCCCAATCACCGGCTTAAGTAATTTTGTTCAAAGTGTATATCTGGGGAGTTTTTTAAATGATGAATAGGACTGTATAATTTATTGATCTTCAGGGAAAAAATTGAATTATGGCCAGTTTACTAATGACTAATTTTAAAAGAATTCGAAATTTCTCAAAAATAGCTTTAACAATTTTGATTAAAACATATATATTGGGTGTATTTAAGATGCCAATTGATAGTGTTGACTTGGTTTTTGGGGAGAAGTCCTTTTAAGGATTGTTTACTGATGACTAGTTTTCAAAAATTCAAAATATTTTGAAATTATTTTTAACGATTTTGTCAATAGATGGATTAAGCTCTGTGAAGTGTGAGCCCCTCCAAAAATCTTTTGTATGATTTGTTTTTTATGTTTAGATTGTTTTGTATTTTATTTTTATTATTATATTATAATTTAGCTTACATTTAGCTATTATTGACAATGTTTCTAAAATGGAAATTTTACTGTGATGTTATAATGTTTGATTTTGTTTTATATAGTTAAATATAGTTAATTCAACAAAAATTTTGGACTTGTGTCATTCTGGCGTTCCCCACATTCACAAGTTGTGATTAATACACGTCTTGTCAGAGGTGAAGGAAAGGTTTGGCAATCAGATACATCTGTGCCGGGATCGAGGATTGAACCCAGGACCACAGCACAGAAGTTCGACACCTTACCCCTAGACCACCCGGTCACCCACCAAGCAATTTTATATATAGCAAAATTTATAAAATAGAAATGTATTATTCATGTTTGTTACATTAAATTAAATACTTTAATGAATAATGCTTTATTAGTTCCGTAACCACCAGACATAATTGGGGTCGTAGGGTTTATTTAGCTGTTTTAAGACTTCCATAAGATACTCGGCTAGGCATTGAGAAGAAATGCAAACATACATTACTATTTATACTTTTAGGTTTGGGTTCTTCATTGGTACCTCTTTGCAATAAGGAATAAAGGAATAGAGAAATCGACTACGAACCAAACCTATTTAGGTTTAGTTTTCTGAGAAGTAATAATCCTGGTCGACGAAAAAACATTAGAGTCACAAGATTCCCTCCCCCGCCCCCCATTTTTAAGTGTTAATGCTTCTATTCTATGGTGTCCCCTCTTTTTAAATGATTAAATTTAACACTATGGTAATATTATGGTATGGAGATGAGGAAGATTTTATCTAGATAAAGCAAATTTAAGAAAAAAATAATACCCTTAGTATAGTCACCCGGGATTAAAACTCTAACATCATAATCACCCAAAAACCAGACTATAAGAACTTGGTGTAGCTAGTCCACGTACCCACCGTTTGCGGGTACTTCAGAAACCCCTTAAATAATAAAAACAAAGTGTATTTGTGCGAGTTAATTCAATAGTAAACTGGATGGTAGCCTCATGGCGAGTTTGCAAGATACGCACCTGAGACAGAAGTGCATTCCTTTAGAACAGTCGTCGGCTAAGTAAGCAGGCAAGCAGTGTAACGTGGGGAGTAACCTTGAACAGCGGATTAGCACACAATATCTCGTTATGTCACCCGCTGGGACCAACATTTCGTAAGTTGAATGTCTAGATATACCAACAAGTCGTCAGCCTTGCGAATAAAACTGATGGTTTATAATTATTAACGAATATATTTCCAACAGGATCGCTAGTGTTTACCAATCCTAGTAAATGTTTTTCTGACTCTCACTAAGCTTCTTCTTTTCTCCCCTCCTACCCAATAGAAAATCTTGAAAGAAAGGGATAAATAAGAGATATTGTGATCAGCCCCACCTTCATCAAATCATCGTACTAGTGCTTTCTAGCGGTGAAATATGGAACCAATTTAAAAAATGTAAATAAACGCATACAAGTTTGTCTATTTTCTGACATGTTATTTAAGTTTATATATTCAACGGTTTGTATTTAAACGGGGAACACCCGTTTCGTTCGCTTGAGGTTACAAGGTTTGATTACGTTAATGCCCTGAATTTCGTAGACTCATCCTGATTGATTCCTAGGACAGACACAGCGACCAGACCCCCGCACGTTACTTTGAATATTTAGTGAAAGGGAACACCCACACCGATTACACGTGTTTAGTTTGCCAGTGAAAGTAAAGAATGGGTTCAAACCTTGGCCGCGAGTCCTAAGGTGGATTTTCCTAAATGCTTTCTTTATCAATTTCCCTACACGCAATTGCGGTTGCACGCCCTCAAAACGTTTAAATTAAAGAAAAATACCAGTGTCACTAATCTATATTTAACTGTCCATTGAAGATAAATTATTGTGAACACTTCTATGGTTAGATTTTAGTAATGCATTTCTATAATTAGGACTAGAGTTTGCCCACTGATTCGCTCGGATTTAAGTCGGATAAATTAACTTTTATTTCCAGCGAATCATTTAAACTACCAAAAACACTATTTAATACATGTATCATACAAGGAAATGTTTTACATGTAGACGTCACCACAGATTGACGACTAACTTTAGTAAAGAACCAGACTAAAATGTTTAAATAGTTTAGATTTAAGATACAAAACCAGTGGCGGCTCGTAGCAAGAATTAGTGGGGGTGCTGCTCCAGAATTTTTTTTAGCCTTTGTTTTAAAATTGTGTAAAAGAAAAAAAAAATGTATAAAAAGAAAATTTATTCAAGAACTTGATAAAATCTTAACAAAAAAAAACCTTTTTGACTTTCTTTAACTTAAATTGTTACAGTTCAAGCTTGATCTATTCATTTAAAAATGAAATCCATTCTTCTTGTTTTAATTTGCGCAAAAAGTTCAATAATTTTCTCCTTGATCTCTAGATGACAATTGAGAAAATTGAAAGTACTGCAAACTCATTTAGTCTCTCTGTTAAATAAAAGAATCGAAAAAAAGATGAATCAAATAGAATAGCTGGAAGCAGAATAATATAATTCTACACTCTTCTACACTTTATCACATTCAAGAATATGGTACACGGTTTTTAAAGCACAATACACGCTGAGTAAAAAAAAACTTCCTTCCACCATCACACCAAAGCTGGCACTGCGAGAGCAACAGTGCTATCTCTACCTGGCAGACCCACCTTCCTCCCCACCCCCATCCTATGTGCGCATGCGCACAACAGTCAAACGCTACGTCGCTGGCACTGTGAAGCGCACAGTTCTATAAAAAGATTTTTGTATATTTTTCATAAACTGGGGGGTGGCTACTGAGGTACTGACATTAAGCTTAAGGAATATATATTGTACTACAAAAATAAAGAAAGAATTAAAGAAAAAAGAACTCCTTATATTAAATGTTATCAATAATATCAAGTGGAAATAGGGGGTGCTGGAATTCCGCAGTGCCTATACACGAGCCACCATTGTACAAAACTAACGACACTTAATTTACACGCAAAACCGAAAAAGCAAAACTAAAAAAGTATCTGAATTTGAGAGACAAATGCAGTCTTACATGAAGGAATTGTTGCTATGAATACCGAAATAAATAGTCCATAATTCCAATATAAGAAACCAAAATAAAGCAAATCGAAAGAAGCAAACTATATTGAGACCCCTATCACACCAAACAATATTCTTGTGATTTTGACTTAGTACCAAACAGTAAGCAAGAATATTACTTGTAGCGATAAAGAATTCAAAACAACCAAAAACTTTAAATACTAGAAAATAATGAAACCGACTCAAGACCAATGCTTTATACGTGTACGAAGATTCCCGAAGAAGCACGAACTCCATACTTCCCTCCCACTGGTCGAATCAAGTATCATGATCTGACGTTGTTTACCTCTTACTCCCGGTTTATTTGACACTGCTTCACTCGCTGATGAGATAACCTGATAGTATGTAGGTCAACCTGCTCCCCGGAAAAATAAGGATTACAACAGAAAAAAGTCCCGTCTCTATCCTAACCGTACTTTTTTAGTTTAGACTCTAATGACAAAAAAAAGACAGATATTTTTAAACAGAAAATCGAATGTACAGAAAGATTTAGAGTTATATTATACACATAGAGTAGATAACATCGAAAACTGTGAAACATATACTCTGATTTTGGTTGAAGAACGGCAGATAGAGTTTAAACTTTTTTTTTGCGGCCAACATTGATGGCATTTTCCTATATTGCTTATGTTATTCTAAAGGTATTGATACTATATATCAAAAGGAATTGTTGCAGATAACGTGACTTGATGTATGAATATAATAAAACTGTTTTAGTAACTTTAGTAACTAACTTTACTGTTCTTCTACCAAAATCATACAACATAGCTCGGTTACCTTAAATAAAATAATAGTGTTCACATTAAAAGGAGGAATTATTTTTATTATTATGTTGAGTACATATAACGAAGATCTAAATATATGGAGTAAAGATGAAGAGGGTAGGTGCACACCCATTAGTACGGAGACAGGATGAGAGAAGCAAGTCATAGATGTGGAAAAACCATCTCCAATCCACCTTGTCGAGTTTCAAACCACTACCTCCCCATCAACAACAATCCCGTTTATGGCGATCCCGACATCTTATGGTAGGCGTACCACATAGGCTCGTATCGTTTCACACCGGCTCTGAAAATATTTCCTGATTTAGAATCATTTCCCATTTTCATACATAACAATAAAGAAACGAGCCGATTAAATGCGATACGGACCAGTGGGTGTCAACCTTTAAAGCTTAAACCACGTGTGGGCGAGGAGGAATCATTGGTTATCGCAGAAGGTATATCCTGATTTTGGTAGGAAGCATGTTTTAGAAGTCTTCATTTCCTAAAAGAATCGTAATGCAAATTATTTTGGTAGGATAAAAGGCTTCTCAGAAGGACTTACTACTACAGTTCTGGTAGGCTCTTTATCCTATCAAATTACTATCATATAGTATAATTTTGGTACGAAATAAGGCCTTACAGAAACCTTCCTACAAAAATCAGGGTATAGCTAACCCTGAGTTACCACCAGAGACTAGAATACGACACTTTTGCGTTGAGCCTACAGTAGGCGTTGTCTGTACACCATTCTTCAGAGTCCGGCAAGTCATCTGCACACACATACATACACGTTATCTGGTCGTGGCATCCTATTGTTCGACATCCTTCAGTGCTTCCACAATACGTGCGAGATAACGAGTGTGACCCAGGTAAACAAGGAACACATACTTGGCAACCTTTCCACCTGAACCGACTCGTTAGCGATGTCCAACGCGGGTCAAGGGGACACTGGTTTGACCCTCGATCGTGTCAAACTATTTAGTATTTGTGGATGCTAAGATCGTATTATACTGACATACTTTAGACAGTGTAATTATAAGAAATGTTAAGTTGATAAAGAAATTAACGTCAGCTGTAAAAACTTTGTGATACAAAACTCATTTCTTGGCGTATGAATAGACTAACGGTTCTTTCCCGTGCATTCCGTTTTAATAGTTGGCTAGAGTATCTGCATACTTACACAAATGGGTAGGGTTGAGTAAGGTGGAATTTCAAAGAAAATGTAGGCCTACTAATATTTGTGTGACGGATGAGTTGTAAAATATTTAGGAAAAACTGTGTACACCCGATAGGGATTCGAGATCCCAACCTTCCGGATATCAACAAATCAGTCAAGACAATACTGAACTCACACCAGTGGGAACACTGGCACACGGTCTAAATGTCAAGCTCGTTGATTCTGATTTGCCTGTTGCAGGGAGGTCGGGGCTCAAATCCCATTCGAGTGTACTGTTTGTTTTTTTCCTAAAGGGTTTCCCACTTTGACTCAGAGCAAATACGGGTATAGTGCCTTTAAAATCGTACCATTTTCATCCCCACTCAATTAGTGTGATTAATAATGGGATAACACTAATGGGTAGTGAAACGCGGTTAAAAATAATACAATACTGACATCTACGTTCTCGTGCCCATCGGTACGGGTTAAATGTTTTGTTGTTCAAGTTAGTGTGTAAGTCATGGGTTGATCTGATCCCATGTTTGAAGAATACGTGTTAAATACACGTCCAAAGAGGAAGTATTTATGTGGCTCCTGTCATACATACCCCAACGTCATAGTTAGGGCAGTCCCAGATGTTCGTAGCGAATGGGCGTGGTCGATTCCACGCCCACTACCGGTAGTTGGCTATGATTAAAAAAACACAACATGACGACACGAGGGACACATTAAGGTAGGTCTGGTCTCGACGTAAACTAGCACATAAAAATACTACACCACATGAAGTCCCATCTTATCTGCTTAGCAGTTTCAAACACATCGCCCTCTTGTGGTATGAGTAGACACGAATTATTTCTATACCCCCGTTCAGGGTGGGTAGGCACGTCTGAAAGGTCTCTTTTCCTAACAAAATCCTACCATGTAGTAGAATTCTGACTGGGAAAATGGCCTTTAAGACCTATCTTCCTACCACGAACAAGTATTTAGTCTAAACTTTAAGGTTTTATTTCGTGTAAAATGTTATCAGCATTGCAATCACCCTTATATCTCTTCGACTTAAATATCACAATAAAATAAATTACCAGTCAGAATGAAATACATGTTTTGGAACAGGTTAGTGCTATTGTAAACCTGTGGATTCGATAGTAGAAAAGTTAAGATTTTTTTAGCACCGCGTCTTATTACTCGTTCGGGTTATACGTGTATGTACTAATGCTTTTAGGGATTATGGAGGTTTTATTTAGAAGAAGTGTACCCGCATTTGAGAGTGGAAGAACTATCTCAGAAAAATCACCCTCAGTACATCGGACCGAGATTCAAACCTCAATCTCCCTGTAATCGGTAGTCTGGTCTACTGCGAAAGTAGCAATTTTAGGGGTTATTGATTTGTGACAAGTTTCAAAAAAATATGGGGAACCATATATACCTTGATTTTAATTACGAATGAATTTTTGAAATAAATTCAAACACATTTTTTTACTGTCAATATTGATGACGTCTATATTATTAGTGTTATGACAGCTTAAGATAGCATGACTTGACATTCATACGTTAAAGTAGATCTAACTCTCATATGTTATGTAAGAAAATTGGAGTAAAGCTACACTTAAAAAATGGGGTAAGGTATGATTGTTCACGTCAAGTCTCAAATATTATGGGGTGTCATATAATGTGTCCAATGAAAGAAGACAGACGGATATAAAAACACCACCAGCTAGATATTCATACCCCCTACGAATCGTTCAGTCATCACATTTGGTTCTTAACAGATTAATTAATTTTTTAATAGGCTAGTAATAGTCAGGAAAATCTTTTGTTATTTATATATATATATATATATATCTTGGATTAAATAATTAATTTTTCAAGGTTGGTATTCATAAAACAAAATTATAAGAGTCCCCCCTTACCCTTTACCAGGTTAAAAATTAATGATTCTCTACTGTTTCTCACGTCGAAAAATAATTTAGAATTGAATGTTTCTAAAATATTTTTATAGATAATGTGTATATAATAAAATGTATAATAGTCAATATTGTAATTTTATTACTGCTGTCAAAATTTGCTTCATCTTTGAAAAGTGATGGCTGGACAAGTCACGATTCGGCGTATGAAATTAGATATAATAACTTTTTAAACAGTGTGATATAGTAAACAGAATATAACTTAGTACGTTTTTTCAAATACTAAAGTGTTTACACATATATAGATAAAGTTTGTTTAATTTTTATAAGTTTATCTGGAATAGCTGATTAATTTATCGTATGTTTCCTTTTTTATAAGATTTTCCAGACTCCTGCCGAGTCATTTTAAGGTAATTCAAGTCAAGGTATTCTTTCGTCACCGTGCAAGTACGAATATAGTCTCATATCACGCGAACAAATCACGCAAACTATTATACTAACTTAACCTAAGGCAGCACATCCAACAACATGGCCACGAATTCGTGTTAGTTGGGTAGTGAGAAGAACAATACTTGAATTTTTCAGTCACTACTTAAAACTGAATTCAAGACCTCTAGGTATAGTAGACCCTGATAATATATATATATATATATATATAAACACGTCTTACAACTTGTTCGGGTTAAACGCCTATGTACTATTTACGCTAATGGTTTTAGGGATGAGGAAGGTCATATTAATAGGAAGCTTACCCGCATTTGTGTTGAGCGAGGGTGGAAAACCATTGAGGAAAAACCACCCTCAATATATCCAACCAAGATTCGAACCTCGAGATATCCGTCATTGGTAGTCTAATCTACTACGATAGTGAGGCTTTAGACAATGCGGCCACCGAAGCGGGTGATTAGAAAAAAAAGAAGCCCACTTTCAACCACCGACATTGATTGAACGTGACTACAAGTTGGCATTCTAGAAATATGTCTTATATAATTTATTAATTATAAAGTCCATCTAAAAAGTTATCAAAAGCGTCCACTTATACTTCATTATGTATTAATGTGTAATTTTTATTTAGAGCATTAATCAAACGGACTAATAATGTAAATACAACTGTTATATTTTATTTCCGCCACTGTGAAAACATTAGTTTCAAATTTCAAATAACGGGTTACCTATGAACATTACATTGTAGTTTCCTTCCCCGACCGCTTGGGCAAGTTAACTACCATATGAACTTCTTCCCTTCACGGACCTATGAACTTATTCCCTCCACGGACCTATGAACTTCTTCCCTTCACGGACCTATGAACTTCTTCCCTTCACGGACATATGAACTTATTCCCTTCACGGACCTATGAACTTCTTCCCTCCACGGACCTATGAACTTCTTCCCTCCACGGACCTATGAACTTATTCCCTTCACGGACCTATGAACTTATTCCCTTCACGGATCTATGAACTTATTCCCTTCACCACGGACCTATGGACTTATTCCCTCCACGGACCTATGAACTTATTACCTCCACGACCTTATGAACTTATTCCCTTCACGGACCTATGAACTTATTCCCTCCACGGACCTATTGTGTTTTCCGGGAACCGCGAAGAAGAGGAAGATAGGATATAACTCAAAAGATATTACACACTTCATAAAAGGGTTTTCCCTTTTCATTCTTAACTTCTGGTAATTTATCTTCTATTAATGTAAGCGAAGATAATTTTTAAATTTCATTAGTACGTTTAACATGGTATTAGGGCGGTATGCAAGAAAGTTAGTGAATGCTTAGTGGACAAATAGTGTGGTCCCGAGCACAATATCGCTCAACCTTTTAACCTATGATAAAGCAAGCAAACCCACGATAAAATGTTCACTTAGCATCCGCTTAGTAGAGTTCTTACATACGGCCCTTGGTGGTAAAGATGAGCAGGGTAGATGAGTGGAAATGCATCCGCATTAGTGCGTAGAGAGGATATATTAAATCCCTCTCTAGAACACCAAGTCTTAGATTCTGATCTCATCGGTAATTCAATCAATTACAAGCCCGACGCCTTATATCACGTTAAGTCGTAACAGTTCAGTATATTAAAGCCTGACGCTTTATATCGCGTGGCCATCTGTGCGTGACGAACTCGTTCTTTTGTGCTGATGCGTGTGAATGTTTTAATGAGAGGTTGTTGGGTTCATTGAGCTACGTTTTGCATTCGAATAAGACAAACGATTGAAAACCGCTCCTTAAAAAGATCCACAGTAAATTTTTACTGTATCTCGACACCACGAAGAGAAATATTGTGATCGCCAAAAAAATCAAACTCAGGATTTTGACAAATGTTGACGTTTCATGACCCCCTGAAATAAAAATAAATGCTATGGCACATCGCTTGCTTTTATCTTAAAATATTTAATAAAAACTCGTAAAATTTGTTAAAAGAAATAATAGGTATATACATTGTTGCATAAACACTACATCAAAGATCATAAATGAAATAATACACACCGCCACTTACTTACACTATGGCGTTATCAATATGTCTATGAACTAGGAACACTGTTACAGAAAAAATTGAGAAAAGAGAAAACATCTTTGCCCACCAAATATAAAAGAATCCAATTCTTTTTCAGACCTGAATTTAAAAGTATTATATTTTTGCTTATAGTTCAGAAATTATTGGTTCAAGTAAAATATTATTTTTAATAGTAATGCAACTTTACAATCATAAGTTATTTCATATCTCACATTGTTACGGAGAAATTATAAAAATTGGAAAACTTCCCTTACGTAAAGTACTCTCAAGGCGATTTTTATAAGAAAATGGAATTTTCCATCTTGTTTATAATGATAAACAGTGTATGGATATAAACAGTGGCGGCTCGTGTATAGGCACTGCGGAACTGCAACACCCCCTATTTCCACTTGATATCAAATAAATTTAATATAATGAGCCTTTATTCTTTAATTCTTTATTTATTTTTGCAGTACAATATATATTCCTTAAGCTTACTGTGAGTACTTCAGTAGCCATTATCCAGTTTATGAAAACTATACAAAAATCTTTGTATAGAACTGTGCGCTTCACAGTGCCAGCGACGTGGTGTTTGGCTGTTGTGCGCATGCACACATAAAATTTGGGGTGGGGAGGAAGGCGGGAGTGCCAGGTAGAGAGAGCACTGTTGCTCTCGCAGTGCCGGCTCTGGCATGATGGTGGAAGGAAGTTTTTTTTACTCGACGTGTGTTGTGCTTAAAAACCGTGTACCATATTCTTGAATGTGATAAAGTGTAGAAGAGTGTAGAGTTATATTATTATTCTGCTTCCAGCTATTCTATTTGATTCATTTTTTTTCGGTTCTTTTATTTAACATAAAGACTAAATGCATTTCAATACTTTCAATGTAGAGAAATTTCTCAATTGTCTTCCAGAGATCAAGGAGAAAATTATTGAACTTTTTGCGCAAATTAAAACAAGAAGAATGGATTTCATTTTTAAAGAATAGATCAAGCTTGAACTGTAGCAATTTAAGTTAAATTACGTAAAAAAGTTTGGGTTTTTTGTTAATATTTTATCAAGTTCCTGAATAAATTGTATTTTTATACATGTTTTTTCTCTCTTCCTTTTACACAATTTTAAAACAAAGGCTAAACATTTTCTGGAGCAGCACCCCCACTAATTTTAGCTACGAGCCGCCACTGTATAATAAAATTTGATCAAAATCATTAGAAAATTCTGAGAAAATTGAGTTATCTCTTTTTGCCCTTCAGAAAACTACCCTTAATTTTAGGTTTTGATTTCTAATTCCAAAAACCCTCGGGAGGACAGGTCTTTAGGAAAACCCCAAATACCAAGTGTGAGCCCAATCGGTGAGACAGTTTTGGCTATATCCTGAGTTACGAACAGACGGCATCGCTAACACAACTTATTTGGTTTAAGGGGGTCATGAAACGTCGACATTTATCAAAATCTCAAGTTCAATTTTTTTGACGATCACAATACTTTCGTTCCATGGTGTCGAGAGAAAAAGTTGTTTTTGCAATGCCGTCTGTCTGTCTGTCCTGGGGCGAGAGCCAAAACTATTTTATCAATTGGGCTAAACCTTGGTATCTAGGGTTTAAATAAGGTGCCCCCGGGTTTAAAAAAATTATATATCTAACCAGCTAAATTTAAGGGTAATTTACTGAAGGGCAAAAAGAGAAAAAATCTTTTTTCTTGAAATTCGCTCAAACGATTTTGATTAAATGTTATATCTAGACACTGTTAATAATAATTATAAACAAAATGGCAGTTCTCAATTTCTCATGTTAATGACTTTACATAGCATAGATTTTCTAGTTTTCATCATTTCTCCGCAACTATTTGGAATATCAACGATAGTTATTGATATAATTTTTTAATTATAACATTTTCTGAAATTATTTAACAATTTTGTTCAAAATTGATATTTTTAATGTTTTTAACGTAATAAATAAAAATGTATACTTGTTTTAGGACAAACATTTATTTAAGAATAGTTTACTCATGATTTATTTTCGAAAATTCGAAATAATTCGAAACGGCCTTGGCGGTTTTATTCAAAATAGGTATTTAGGGGATAGCCAAATGGTCTAAGGCGTTACTTTTCCAATGAACTTGACTGCCGATGACGGGGAGATCGGGGTTTAAGTCTCGGTCAGGTTAACTGAGGATTTTTTCCTTAAATGGTTTTACACTTTTATTCCACGCAAATGAGGGTACACTCCATTTATATTCAGCATTCCTCATTCCTAAGATATTAGCGTAATTAGTACATATGCGTATAGCTCGCATGAGTAGTAAAACGCGATGCTAAAAATATATGTTAGTTTTTCTAAAGCAAAAACTATTTGAAGATAGTTTATTGATGACTGATATTTTAAGATTTAATTTTTTTTGATGGCTTTAACAATATCTTTTAAAACTAATATATTTAGAATGTTTCATTTGAGTAACAAAACAATACGTTCATTTTTCTAAGAAAAACCTATTTTAAGGGTAGTTTACTGATGGATAACCGATTTTTAAACGTCTTGTTAAAACTAATAGGCTATGAGGAAGCGTGTATGACCGTGTCGTAGCTTAACATTTATTTTCTATCTTCAAAACTACTTAAATAATGTCAAACTTTACTCATTTAAAGGCGTTAGGTTTCCACATAGTTGCATAAGGACCAACTCGTACTTTTAAAAAAATTGGCGGGGTTTGGACAGGGTGGATGAGTCATTGACTGACCTTTAAGTGAGAAGTGGAGCCACTTGTTAGGAATTCAATTGAGACGCTGACGGGCGCTAGTAAAATAAATATAGATAGCTGCCAACCAGATGTAAGGTTTGTCCAATTTATTTTGAACTTAATTTTATTGCGCAGTCCGAGTGGGCACTAAGACGCAATGTGTGTATTTTTTGTTAATTTTTTGTTTGTGTCGACACGGATAAATAATAATCATTTCATAACGCGCATCAGTGGGCACGTGGGTTAAGGCGTCAACTTTGTCTGGTCTAGTTTGTTGCTGGCAGGTGAGGTCAGAGTTCGAATCCTAGACGGGAGATCTGAGAATGTTTTTCTTTATTGGTTTTCCACTCTCCCCGAGGATACATTTTCTTTAAAACTCTTCTTCCTCGACTCTACTCTATCAGTGTAATTTATAAGATAGCCCGAACTGGATTAAAAAATGTAGCGACAATTTATTTAATACATAGTTCCACCTACAGATGTGAACGTTTTAATGCGTGCGATTGGGGACGTGATCTGTGTCGTCACAAACCAAAAAGAAAAGAGGTTGGGGGAGGGGGGAATGCAGTAAAGAAGACCTCGAGCCAGATGGTTTCTAACAAGTTATAGGCCCTCCGAGCCATTTTCGGTCCGTGACCTCGGTTAAGAGACATCCCGCAACTATGCTTCCCCTCTTACCCCCCCCCCCCNCTGCGCCACTCTAAAATATTCTCAAAACCGATAGCCAAGTCCTCGCATGTTATACTGAATCCCAGACAGACACTTTTAAGTTTTGGAGTTCGGTGGCCAGGTTTCAGGCAACGGAAACGGGTGGAGTAAAGGGTTACGAAAAGGGGGGTACCTTATATAGATTATTTATCCAAATGGCGGCTCGTGGATTGTGCTCGGGCAAAGGGCTGTCGAAAGTTGGTAAAGGAAGGCAGGAATTACCCCGATCGCCCAGGCATTTTTCTTTTACAACAGCTGGTTTTTGCCACGGCTGGAAGAACTCACGTGTATAAAATGCCACAAGGGTTTTATTTTAAATTTATTTTTCAAACAAGGACCTTTTAAAGGCTGTTCGCATCGCAATGATAACAACAATTTAGTTTAGCAATAGGAGAAATCTTTGTCGTTTATTCATGTGAAAAGTTTAAATACTATACCGGTATTAATAAAAAGAGTATATACATTGTTGTAACCCGTTTATGTGAAATATCTTGCCCGTCGGTCCATCCCCTTTCCAAATTCCCCGAGCCCGAGGCCTCTAGATCCTCTGGCCAGACGAAGTCAAACTTGGCGGGGAAGTACTAGCAAACTGGTCCTTTTTATGGTATATTTGACCAACAGTACACAGTAATTTAGTGAGAAAATGTGTGTATTGGTTTAAAAGGGCAGTAGTGTTGCTGAATGGAAGGAAACAGTTTACTAGTACAGTTCAGTCAAGCCTTGCATCACCTGGCCATAATCCACGAATCGCTACTAGATTTAACGTGCCTTTTCTTAACAACACACAAGTGCAACTTAAATGTGCAAATCATGCGTCCAGTAAACCAAACCAGATTACCGGCAGGTAGCTGACACAGTTATAATTGTACCATTTGTACTATTCATCCGCGTGTTGTTGTTTTTAACATGCATTGCGGTTTGATAATAAATAAGGGGCAACCTTTCTTCAGCAATAATGTAAAAAAAAAAAAGTTAAAGTGTGAGTGTAAGGGACGCGCGAAAAGGTCAGTATTTTTTACAGTTTTTGGAGCAGTTATTTTTTCCAAAATAAATAAAATACTGTTCAGTAAAAACATATAGTTTAATTTTATTCACATGATGATATTAACAGTTGTTGAATCTATGTCATGAGCACTGCAGCATTAGATAAGAAACTTTTTAAACAAAGAAAAAAGTTGTTATTCAATTCCAGGACACCCAACATATTCAACAACTATTGTAATACCATAAGAAGAAAATTAAACTTTATTTTCTACAGGAGAAATATTTTATTTATTTTATATTTTTACCAAAAAAGTGTTGATATAAAAAACTGCAAAAACACCCCCAACTCCATTTTTTTGCGTCTCCTGCGCTCCCATATTTTAAAGCACTGAATCCGGTCTCTGTACATAAGCGTACAGTTGGAAATGTTTATTTGACTGCATTTCTTGTTTTTTTTAAAAAGCTATATCCTCCCAAATACATTAGTCATAATAGTGATGTGGTCTTAAATACATTGGAAGGGAAGGGGGAGCTGAATAAGGTGATAGAAGTGTTTAAGGGGCTAAGCCCTCCAAGATCCTGAAGCATCAGGGCAACACTATACTATTTATTAACATAATTTTATGTGAAATACGAAAATCAAACTCAAAATATCGCTCATCATGCCATCGCTTACTTAACTCCTCTCTTTGAAAGAAGTCAGCGAACGGGTGGAAATATAGTGTTTTTATTGCTACGTGGTTAACTAACCGCCTGTGTTAATCGCATTTAATTTCATTGATTGTAGGGACTAGGAAGGTAGAATTTAAAGGAAATAAATGGACGTGTCCGTGAAATGAGAGTGGGAAACATTTTAGGAATACCCACACTCAATATTTCCCCCAGGAATTTGAACTGTGACGTTGTCATGACCAAGAAAACATAAATTATAACGGAGACTAGTAAATTTAATATTATTTGTGATGAGCTAATATGTGCAAATCGAACCACTCTTGTTGGTTAAAAATTGAGGTGACGATACAGGGCATTTGACAAAATCAAAAGGCAGTTTCTTCCCCCCCCCCTCCCCCCCCTAAATGGGCACCAGAACAACTGGGCGCCAAAAGTAGCCCCACTTTAAAAAAAAAGCTTTTTTTTCTAGCATGAGTAAAAGTAAAAGATGCACTCTTTGATTATGTGCAATATCATATTTTATTTAAATTTTCTTTGTCTTGTATTGGTGCATTGCAATAGATACAGTAGCCCCATGGCTTCTTTGGTGGTGACTGACAGCTCACGGCTTTGAAAAGCCACCATACCAAATTATGTATCCCTACGCCGAACCATATGATCTGCAAAAACATGTGTTTAGCAGCTGTCACTTCTGACAGTCAAAATTTAGGTATACACCTAAATGTTGACTGTCAGAAGTCAGTTTTGAACTGTCAGTCAGCACCAAAGAAGCCATAGGGCTACTGTAGGTTAGGTTAGGTTAGGTTGACTATATAAATATAAATTAGTTAAGTTTCCTCTACTAAGATTTTTTTAAACAACTCCAAAAACGAATATTTACGTAATTGAAAAATATGATTAGTCAAAAAAACAGTTAGTTTTTAGTTTTTACCCATCACTTTTGAATTCTAATTGAAGAATATATGAAAAAATTGTGCATTTTTATATTCTAGAGAAAGTGCATTGCATTATACTAGAAAAAAGTTAATTAAAAAAATAAAATAAAAAAGTGTATTTTTAACATACAGTTGTCCTGGCGCCCAGTTGGCCGCACCCGGTTGACGGCACCCAGTTGTCCTATACCACGTTCTGCTTTCCTTCTGCCTTAACTACTGTTGTATTTTTGCCCTAAAAATCCGACAAACCCTACTCAGACTATTTGTCAAGCATTTACAGTCTGTTTTTCCGGTGATAGGGAGGTTAGAGTTCAAATCCCAGCTCGAGTGTATGAAGGGCGGGATTTCCTAAATGGTTTCTCACTCTCTCTTGACTCAATCGCGGTTAAATTTTATCCACAGTGTAGCTTCCTTGTCCCTACTCAATTGTTATTAAATGGATATAGTTCTGACAGGTAATAAGGCATGGAGAGAAAATGAAACAATCCGACAATTCTCAAACAGCATCCCATGCATGTGTCATTACCACATGTTAATATTTGCCAGATCGATCATACAAGGAAGAATGGAGCCTGAGTGCCTCAATTACAACTTTTTATTAATTTGAATACTTTTTCTCACAGGTTCTTAAAACAGTCTGCGGGGAAAATAATAAAGAAAAAAAATTAATCGACCACTCTCTTGAAACCTGTCTTTCCACAGACAGGACGGTCAAGGCTTCAGGCCAGTTTTGCTAATCGAGACATGAACTTGACTTGTTTTGTTTGCTCATTGAGTCTTACTCTGGCTATCTGCATATTTACACCGATGGGGTGAAGATAAGGAAGATAAAATTTAAAAATAAATGTACTCGCATTTGCGTGTAAGGAGAGTGGGAAACTATTTAAAAAGAGCCCGCCTCAGTACATCAAGTCAGAATTCAAACCCCAACCTCCCCATTTCCAGCAAAACAGAATAGACGAGACCAACGTTTGGTCCGCGAGCCCAAGGATACCCTATTAAAAACGACTTTATTTTTTGAGGAGACAAGGTTTATGTTAATAACTGTTTACTCTGATCTCAGAACTGCAACAATTCGCGTGAAACGTTGAAAATTAGTTGATTAAACATTTTACACTAATTATCAACTTAAAATGTGAAAGTTTTAAATTCATAGGAACTTCCATTTGATGTGAAGCATATTTAAATAGCCTAAAGCAAGCTTTAATAATGCAGAATTTCTGAAGGTTTGCGTTGCTTCTCCCGGTCTGTTTCACATTTAATTGGATTAAAAAATGAATTTGAAACACATTTTAAAAACTGAAAAATCACATCAGTATAATAGGCTTCTATAGGCCGAAATGTAACGTTGAAATAGAGGATTTGAGCTTCGATCTCCCCATCGTCGGCAGTTCAGTCTATTGCGGGTCTTATACCATCCGACCACCGAAATGGGTACTACTTTGTTGACTAACTATTTTTAAGTAGGATTTCTCACTTTACGTGAAATTGGATCGCTTTGAGATACAATTGCTAAACATAAATACAAAATAGTCCTACATTTTAAGGTGAAAAAATGTTGGCCAAAAAAGTAGGCTTATCGACTCAATTTTTTTCGGCAATATTCCCGAGAATATCATAACAATATTAAATAATCAGCCTAATATAATTTTATTAAATATAATAATATTAATAACAGATTAAAGTGTATTTTAATTCAAAAGTATTTTTTGAATTGTTTTGAAAACTACTCAAGAAAAACGAAATATCCCTCAGTGAAGTTTAATTATTATCAAATTTAATTTATAAGAAAACGTTTAAAATTTAAAAATTGAATTTAGAATTTCATTATTCTAAAGCCTTGGGAATTACATGGCATTTTTAATACCACGTGAGTTGATGAGATACACGGTACAACTAATATTTATATTATTAGCCTATTACTTTAACTTAGGCGTATAGCCCGAACGGGTAGTAAGACGCAGTGCTAAAAAAAAGTTAAATTATTTGCACATTGTGTATAGTAATTTATTCACAACGCTTACCCAATCCCTCGTTGTCCCTCAGTTCTTTAGAAAAAAAAGTAATTATTATTATTATTAGCCTATTATTTGTGTGTTACTGCGTAAGAAATAACCATCAGCGAACTAAGTTATATAAACTCAGTGAACATAAAGTATAGGATTAATTTTAAGGATCTGCACTAGCATTTACTTTGACTGAAAGCGGATGATAAACGAAATCTTTGAAGAAAACCCCTATCCCCGATGAATATCAAACTTCGGCCTTCACGAATGAGAGTCCGGCGCAGCATCTGCTGGTCTTACCTTACCAGTGACTCCCCAGTTATTTATGATCGGAGATAATCATCAATGTTCACCTCCACCTCTCCTCACAACACTTGGCCTATAAAAGTTTGGGAGAGAGGTTTTTGGCAAGTTTGTGCCGACCTGACGCGGCTGCGAATCCGTTACATCAGCACTGAACGTTATTCCTTAGAGGTCAAGAGAGACCCCTCTCCCCCCTCTACACATTATTTGAGACACTCAAAACTCCACCTCCGTTTCTTTCGCTCTTCTCAGTCAGTCCCCTTCTTTCTTTATTGGCCTTGGAAGAAGTTTTCGTCAAGTTGCCGGGGGAAAAAAAAGCACATGCACACATGTGTTTTGCGTCGAAGATATAAGAATAATAAAATATTCCTACAACTAATGGATCGCTTAAAAAAGTTGAATTGACTGATATTTTAAAAAAAAAGTAATATAACATTTTTATTTCTTCAAGAGGAAAAAAAAAGACCGATTTTTCTACAAGATGAATGGAAAACAAAGTGTTTGTTTTTAATATTCATTTGGGATATTTGCGTACACTTTCTGAACTGACTGATTATATCAGCACAAGACTTACAAACTAGCTGGTTTTCTATTAATGATTTTATTTTTGATAATATATACTAATTCAAATGCATTTACTGTAAGAACCACATCAGAACCAAGCGGACAAACGCGTCAGTATCGTCTAGTCTCGTTTGCAGGTGACAGGTGGTCGGGGTGAGAATCACGGGTTTACTGGAGTGTTTATTCCTAAGTAGCTTTTTATACCCACTTTCCGCAATTGCAGGTGTCCATTAGTGTTAATATGCGGATAGCCTGGATAGGTGGTAAGACACGGCACACATACAAGAACTAATCTTTAGAGGCTACTTCTCTTTGTTCTTATCTCTTTGCTTATGGCGTTGACAATCCTTGTATTAAACGTATTAATTTAAAAAACACACACGTCAAACCTAGTCTCTTATTGGGTATCCGGACGAATCCGTATACAAATAGTAAACATATTTATCACCAACACCCGGATACACACCAGTGTCCGTTAGACTGTTCATCGACTGCTTTAACTGCTTAGCCGAGCAGGACCGGAATATATTTAGTACTAATTTTTAAATCGTCTCAACATAAATTAAAAATAATTTAATGTTTGCGTCGAAAAAAACAGACAAAATCTAGCTAAAGTACTTTTTTTTAATTGATATATTGCGTGAAAATGGCCACATTCCAAAACTTGTCGTAATGAAGATACTATACACTCGCAGTGAATTCATTTATTAGTGCATTATTATAGAATAATTACTACTGACAATTTTTATTGTTTTAGATGTCAATAAAAATCCCTCTCATTAGGAACGAACATAAAAAGAAGTAGGGATAGCGTTAAGAGAGGTGTTGAAAACTTCATTTTATTAATTGTCCACCACATAGAATTTATAGCCGAAGGTGAGGAGGTACTGCGAAACTATTCTCGTGACCGTGACGCACGCCATTGTGCGAAATACATAAGAAGAAGAAAAGATAGCTAATACCGGTACTTGGATTTTACCCACTGGGAACTCTCAAAGGGGAATTTCTTGACATTAACGACTTGATTCAAAACCCACGAAGGATGTGTTAAAAAATACAAAGCGTATTGTGTGTAGCGTTAACAATAGAGATAGAAAAATTTCCTGTAAAAGTTTCACCTAATTGATTTCCAGAGAAAGAGCATTTATTTGTTAAGGCTTTGAGTATCATAATATTGAAATATCAACATATTATCTGGTTTACAGCAGAACAGGGACATTTGAGGTTAGTAACACATTCAGTTACAAAGAGGTGTAATCGAAAATTATGAAACTTGGGATAAATCGATTGCACTCTTTCCATTTAAATAGTTGAAAGATTTTGCGGAAAAAATCAAAGAAAGATTTCTGAGCTCACATCTCTAGTTAGGAATATAATGCAATATGACACTAAACCCTGAAAACAAAAAATAATAGCAAGTGCGCAAGCGTGTATTTTATTTGTGAATTACAAAATATAAAACAGCTCATGTTATTGTTATTTGTGGCTCGGAGCCAGTTATGAGAAAAGGCGACTATGAATATGAACACACGCGTGTGCAGGAAAGAACACCGTCTTTCACTGACTCATCCAGACGCTAAATGACCGCCTAGTGCTGAATGCCACGGTCACCTGAGGAAACCTCTCCAAAACCAACACACGGCAGTCGTGAGCACAGGGTGAGCCAAAAATAGATGCCGAACCTGTACGAGATCGCGAAAAGTTAAAATACAGGGTGAACCAAAAATAGCTATCAGAACTACACTATATCGAGAATACAGAATGAATCAAAATAGCAGCTACCAAGGGGTGAAATTAAGGTAGTGGTGAACACACAATGAACAGAAAATAATGACCAATATAGTAAGATAATGATAAAAAATAATAATTGTAGAAAGAGAATGTTTAAGAGGGAGAAAAAGACTGGACTGCAAGAATCGAATAGCGGACGATGTTGGCAGAAGAAGCTACAAAGATAATTGCTCAGAATAGGCAAAAGTGTAGGGCTGCAGCAAACCAATCGCAAGATTGACGACCTAATTATGATAACGGTAATAAAGCAAGGCAGTTATGAACACAGAATGAACCAAAAGTGACAATGTGACATGAAAAAAAAGTTGTACCAAAAATGAACAGTATGCTAGGTATGAATAAGATAAACTGAAATATTAATTTGGGGATGTAAGGAAAACGAGTTAAGGGCAGTGTTTTTGCAGTTTTTATGGCAAAACATTTTTTGGTCGAAATAAATAAAATATTTCTTCAGTACCAACATGTAATTTCATTTTATTTACATGGTAATTATCAACATTTCTTGAATATGTCAAGAA
Source organism: Timema douglasi (assembly GCA_901482245.1). Taxonomy (NCBI): domain Eukaryota; kingdom Metazoa; phylum Arthropoda; class Insecta; order Phasmatodea; family Timematidae; genus Timema; species Timema douglasi. The sequence goes on from CABEEJ010001876.1 coordinate 128,465, forward strand.
TGTCCTGGAATTTCATGACAACATTTTCTCTTAATTGATAGAAAGTTTCTCATCTAATGCCGCTATGCTCATGGCAGACATTAAACCACTGTTGATATCATCATGTAGAGTAAATTAAACTCTGTGTTTGTAATGAAACACTATTTTATTTATTTTGTCCAAAAGAATATTTTGGTACAAAAATTGCAAAAACACTGCCCTTCGCTCACCTTCCCTAAATACCCACCTTAGAAGGGAGCGCGAGTAATTTTACAGTTTTTATAGCGTTACATTTTTTGGCCAAAATAAATCAAATATTTCTCCAGTAACAACATAGAGTTTAGTTTTCTGCACATGCTAATAGCAACAGATCTGGAATATCTGTCAAGAGTGTCCTGGATGTTTGTCAAAACTTTTTTCTTTATTTAAAAATGTTGACAAAATTTCAGGACACCCTTGACAGATATTCAAGATCTGTTGATAATAACATGTGCAAAAAACTAAACTTTATGTTACTACTGGAGAAATATTTGATTTATTTTGGCCAAAAAAATTCATTTCTATAAAAACTGTAAAAATACTTGCGCTCCCTTCGGCCGCACTTTAAGTAATTGATCTTGTTAATCTGTAGAATATTTGTGACGCTTAACGAGAAATTTGTGTATGATCGTTTAGCATTCGAAGTAAATAGTCCTAAAATAATAATAATAATGTAACATAAACATCAAATTAAGGCACATCAATAAATAATAGGTTTTAAGCATTAACAACTAATTACGTTTCAAACGATCAATAGACAGTTATATAGGAAGAGGGATATATAGTCAATATATAATTATTTTTCAAACACGTGTTTAGAAAACCTCTACTTGGAATTGCATAACTACTAGTGTAGCTTCAAACCACATGTATTCATTTACAAAGCATTACATTTTGAATATTTATACGCTAATAAAAATTAAGAAAACTAAGCGTTTTTTGGTGAAAATTTAGTATTTAAAAATCTTGTTGAACTTTACTGACCGAGTGAAGCGAGATCCAATTTTAACTTGACCATTTGGCATTTTGTTTGTCTTTTTGTTCGGATGTTTGTTCCACGATAACTGTCAACGCGATAGTTTTAACGAGATTTGGCAGGGACATTCTTTGAGCCTAGGTATGTACTATATATGGTTTTACAATCTTATTAACAATTTCAAAACAGCGGTCGCTCAAAAGGTTTTTCGTTAAAAAAGCATGTTTCAAGTGATTTGAATTTAAAGTTCTAAGCAATAGATCTAGTGCCTCAGGCGATTTTTTGTTGAAAATTTGACATAAATTGCGAGAATAACGTTTTAAGCCACGTAAGCAACAGTTATTCTCTATGAATATGATATATTCTTACTATTTATTGAATATGGTATCAATTTGTTTTTGTCTAACTTGATTACCAAGGGAAAATATAAAATTTAAAAGAAGTTATAGGAGACATTCAACTTGAAATCCAAGGAGAAATTATAGGAGAGGTTTAACTTGAAGTTCAAAGAGAAATCTTAAGATTGTAGTAACAATAAGAACATGATATCATTCTTAAATATTATTTTTGAATGAAGGAAGCAAGTTATACTGTTCACAGAACTAACTTCCGGTAATATAGCTCTTAAAAACCATAGCGTATAAATTAGAGTACATCAAATTTCAAAATTCTAGGTTATTTGGAAGTTTTCCTGTCCGTGATCTCCATCTTACTACCCAGACGAGCTATCCGCATATTTAAAATAATGGGGTGGAGATGAAGCAGGTTTATTAATATTATTATTATTATCATCATCACCGCGTCTTACTACCCGTTCGGGTTATATGCACTTACGCTAATGTGATTTTGAGATGAAATGGAGGATCTACCGTTAAACGTGAAATCCAAACCACGGTGGAAGGCTGGCATTCCACACATTCACAAGTTGTGATTAATACACGTCTTGTCAGAGGTGAGACAGGTTTAATTTAGAGGAAATGTATTAAATGGGATACGCTAGATTGGGCCAGCTTGTAAGCTATATTTCTCATGCCCATTCTTTGGATTAAAATTATTCAAAATTATTGTGTTAAAACGTTTACATAATTAAAAGTAAAGCTCGTCTTAAATAACTCTTACTCTTTTTAAAAAAATTAGTACCTCAATACTAAGGTAATTAACAAATTAGAGAATTACTAATTTAGAGGAAACGTATCCACGTTATTGTGTGAAGGGTATGGGAAAACCACATGTGAAAAACTGTCCCCAGATAACTCGTACAAGATTACTACCTCGACTTCCACTTCACCGGCAATCCAGTATATCGCGAACTTTACGCCTTAAACCGTGTGACTACCTGTAAGATACTCTTCTCCCCTCCCCCCTCCCTAATACTCTGACTGATGTGTTTTAGTATCAATGGGATGATTGTGATAGGAAAAGACAAGAGACGTAGTCTATATATGGCGTAGATATGTCTGACTATAACCAGCCAGGACAGTCTGCGCACGGCTTTCTAAGCTCGTAAATGCGTTACGTGGCGTCAAATGGCACATCAAGAGAATACCGATGGCCCGCTCTGAGCGGAAAGACCTCCCCGGCGCTGAGATTCATCCTTTCCTCTAACGATCATGGAAAAGTGGACGTTGGAAACCCGCTCTCAGCGGTATTTACCCGCAAAGATTGTCGCGCGGCCCAAGGTACGGCCATACTTGCGACCTGGACACCAACACATACATAGGTTTAAGAGTCCACTTCACTTCAATTAACCGCGAAATTAGACACCTACTCTCAAACCAGAAAACGTATTGAAGTATGGTTTTCTGCATTTTTTACTTGACAGCAGCGGAATTGGGAAACGTTTAGAAAAAAAAAATATTTACGTTTTTTTAAAGTTTTTGTTATGTATTAACATTTTTATGTTAAATAACACAATGATAACAATTCCACTATTTTGTAAGTAGAATATAGAAAATCAAACTACTGTGCGACGTCTGGTAGAGTTTTATTACCTACCTAGGTTAGGTGTTATTTGTGAAATGAGACAAGCTTTTAGTAAGAGTAGTCCGACAACACTTTAGCACATTCGGTAGACCGTCTGTATACTGAACTAATGGTCCCGAGTTCGATTCCCAGCATGGCCTAAAAATATCATTGGTGAAATTGGTGCTTTATCTTTCAAAGTGATTAATTAACGACCGGACTAGAACTGAACGGTGTTTCTGTTTTAGATTTAAGTTGGTCTGTGAGTCTTGTACTGATTTAATCAGTCGGTTCATTAAGTGTACGTTAAATACCCAAAATAAGAATAAAAAAAAGGGTCATCGCAGCTGCGCAGTAGCTTAGACACGAGGTTATAGTTGGAAACAGCTGATTAGGGGCATGAAATAATCCGTTTACACTTTCCAATGGAGTATGGCCTCACATGTTAGAAGGGTGACGTCAGTGTATGGAAATGAACGGTTTATACACATGATATCTGGGGGGTTGTGGAAGTGAAAGATACCACCCACACTAGTCTTTTTTCTTAGTCACCGCAGTAGGCTAAAACCCAGTATACTAAGGCGCGGCGGAGAAATTAGTGGAGGGGGTAATTACCTTGTAGATAAGGGGAGGTGCGCG